>JABMIG010000201.1:0-289112 GCA_013187285.1 Cyclotella cryptica | reverse complement strand
CTATGTCAACCAGAGGGACAGATGGAAAGAGAAAAGTTGCTTCTGTTTGAGATTGCAATCAGTAGGCAGAGTGAATGACCAGATTCAAAGGTTGTGCAATTGATCTATTTAGGGAGATATTTGGAAGTGCCCAAGAATTGGACAAGTTGGGTTAGCTGGGAGGATGTTTCATGTCTATGAGTGGTGAGCTTGTAGGTGTATTCATCATTGTGTTGTTCGGTTTTGTTTGTTGTGATCTTCTTCTTACTCATGGTAAGTGGTGGACTCACAGGATTTTCTCATCATCTGGAGGCTTTAGTAATGGGGTAATTGATGCAATGGTTCCAATAGTAGTCTTGTTCCAGTCTTGTGAAAATTGACTGTGTTGTGTGCTTGAAGTGTTTCAAGTAAATTTTCAGTCTTAGTGAAATATTTTGTTGTGCTAAATAGTTAGAAGGTTGTTAGACCTTCTCAGTGGTAAGAATTTACTGGTAATTTATTTGGTGAAGTGATCGTGAACATAGGTAAACATCTTAAGATATTTCATATTACGCGAACTGTATGACCTATGATTACGATAGCGATTAATATATTATTTACAATGAAATCTCTCGAAAATATATAGGTAATTCATCATAGAATCGTTCTATGATATTGACGAGCGGTAATATAGATACTGGGCGTCCAGAATCGGAATTGGCATCCCGATATTGTAAGAAGGGGCAGTTAACGGGCCCCGCCATCAATACTGGAACCGCGCGTCCCAGTATCGATGCTGGGTCGTCCATAATCTATAATGGGCGGTTTTCAATATGGGGTCCAACATGTATATAACTATGGACCAAAAAACTCAAAATATAGCCTATATTTAGCAATGTTTTCATACATAGCTTAACAGGTTACGACGACACAATACTTCCGCACCATGACAATTTCTGCTGCCGCCGCATCACCTCGATCATGGCAAATACTGTCGCAACAACGGGTTTGCTGTGATTGCCCTCATCTCCTGCCGCTTGGTTCGGTCAGATTCGCCGCATTTTACAAGAAATTGCACCGTTTCTACCAAGCAAATTTTGTTACACAGCAACCCTCATGACCGGGAGGGGAAAAGATGGGAATTTATTGACTGTAAGTTTATTTTGGGGGGGGCAAAGAAAGAAGAAAGGAGGAAGAAAAGAATTAAAAGTGCCATATGGGCCATGTAATTCACAATACCAATTATTATTATTCAAACAAATGGTGTGATTGTTTTTTGAAATATAATAGACATTTAGCGGCCCTCGTCAAGCTCTTGCTCACTCCTATTCATGTTAGGAGTGAAGTGAAACTATGTTTTCACAATTATTTTCACAAACAATGAGGTTGTTGAAAGTGTAACATGACAACATGACATGACAGTCACATATTTTTTTGTGAAGTCTGACTTCCAACAGTCATTTTGTAGGGGAAGTCATGGTCAGAGACCCATTGACCCATATATCAATCAAAAGCTCAAGGAATTTCTAGTATTTTGCGCAAATTCACTTTCAAGAGCTGTGAAAAAGGTATGGTAGGTCAAAGAATATTGACAAGAATTGTTTTTTGTTATGACAGGGGGTGCATCAGTACTTCAGTTAAACTAGTACCAAGAAGAGAGTGAATGGATGATGGTACATAGACCAATGTGACTCATATATGGTATCATAAACGCTCTTGTGACTAAAATGGTAATAAAGTGAAAATGATATATTTGCGAACTATTTCTGTGAAACCCTCATGCTACATAACAATTATTCAAAAAAATAATGTCTAATTTTTGATGCAAAATAAGTATGTACGAAGAAGTTTAATAGGACACACTGAGCCCCTTTTTCTCCTCCTTCTCCTTCTCCTTCTCCTCCCCTCATCTTCACCTTTGACCATAGCAGGTACTTGACTGTGCACGTAAGTGTAATTATTAACCTGTAAACAATTAATTTTTTGGTTTGATGCACAAGTGTAGTTAACTTGTTTTCATGTTTCCTTACCTTTAAAAGCAATATTGTTATAACAGTAAGGATTGGCTTTGCGAGATGCTAAACCGTGGAAAAACTAGAACCTAAATATAATTGTCACAATGCCTGCGATGCAATCAAAATGGAAACACGTGAAAATTAGCAAAAACAAGAATGCTGGGTAAGGAAATTTTACAGGTTTGAGTGGGGGAGAATGTTTTCAGACCTTTTTCACAAGGGTGAACAGCAACCATCAAAATCAGACAATTTCTCACATTTTCCATGAAGGCATCATACAAATCTTGCATGATTTTGAGGAGCCATAAAATAGTGCCTACTATTGGTGGGCACTAGATATTTTTGTGGTGGCATGTGATACATCAATATCATACATAATTTGTATGATTTCACATAATCCCCAGTGTACCCTATTACCAGGCATTTTGTGTCAATTATGGCCTGTAAGATGGATGGTCGCATCCAGGCATCTGCCTTCTGCATCAGCCCATTCTCCACCAGTTCACCGGCATTGTCATAATTCATTAATTAATTAATTAACTCATCTCTGTTGTCAGCCTACCGCTGCCATCAACTCTTCATTGCTGTGGCAGTGAATTAATCTCTGCTCCATCACAAACGTCACTCCATCCATCCACCTACAATTTCCCACAATATCACCAGACGGGGGGGTTGCATCTTACTGTACACCAGCAACACAGACTACTCAACACCAACCATCAGTGGGCATGGAGGCCTGCACTGCTCACGCAGCAACAATCTTCACTATTTCCAATCAAGGCCTCACTACACTAAATGCTACCGCCACACCCACCATGCCAGAATTCACCAATTTATCAACTTCCTCTTTGAAAATTACGGTGACATCTATGAGCTGTGCACCTGCATCATCTCTCCCAAAGATCACGCCCACCAGGAACTCTACTACACCGAAAGAGACAACAGGGACCTGACTTATTCAGGTCTCGGACACCATTTATGTTCTTGCTTTTCTTTCTTATGTCAAAACAAATGCCTCAGTTTTATACTGGGGTAAGTATTGGTGTGTGCTCAAAAGTTTCCAGTTTCCACGCAAGGTGGACAGGTTGAATGGGTGGAGAATGTGGCTTGGTGGGATAGTTGTCGTAAGCATCAATGTGGCATACAAAATCACCTGTTTGTTCTTTTCAGAGAATCGGCTTTGCACAGAAGGCAGTTGAGATGGAGTTCACTACCAAGTGGAAGACAATTCAAACTAATGGAGCAGTGTCCTGGATGGCGCTGCCAGCACAAGTTGATGAGGCATTTGTTCAATCATCCTTCATGCTGCAGCTGAGTTTTTGAAGACAAGGGTTGGGTATGTTTGGAGAAGGGCACAGGATGCTGGAATGCTTTCAGTTTATGCCATTGGGACTTAGAGTACCATAAGTATATGCGGCGGAGTGAGATTGAAAAGCATGGCAATCCGGAGGACCAGCAAGGAATCAGGCAGACAAGAGGAGGCGGGTGTTCACTATTGTTGAGGATGCTCAACCAAATGGTAGGATTCAACCAAATATGGTAGCTAGGGCCACACAGCTGCGCAATCTGGAGCGAGAGGCAGTAGCAGATGCTTTTGAGGGTGCATTTGGTGTACAGTGACTGTGATTATGGTTTTGTACAACTGCTGCATTATGGAATTGTAATCCCCCATCTCAGAGGTTAAGGGTTAGGTTGGCCGCAGGCTCACATAAAAAATAATAGGATAGATTATTTCACACAGACATTTTCACTAGTAGGTTATACAACCTTAGCCTGTACTTAGAATGTGTTAGCATTACTGTTACATTTCAATTTTTATAGGCAGTATCTTAGATTTTTTATCATGGCAGAAGTGCGACCTTGCCACACATACTTACAACATGGAACCTTGGGCAAAAGAAGGTGTTTCAAGAAAGGTACTATCTTATGATTATTTCTGATCATGTTAATTATATGACCTCGAGTTTGATTGTGTCTCCTAAATAATTTCTTAATATTAGTACTATGTTTTACAGGTATTTCATCACACAAAGTTTGCATGATTTTGACATTGGTATATCAGGACTCAAAACCTGACACTACCGGAAACAATTGGTACCAATTTCAAATGAACTCCACAGTCTTCCGACCGCCTCCATATGCCAACACTATTATACAACAGCAGGGAAATTTTCAAGGTAATCTTGTTTTGATCTCCCTGTTACCATCGTTTTTTCCTGTATCTCCACTATTTCTTTCAATGAAACTAACAATTTTGTCACAGGTTCATCCACAACTCAAACCACAGACAGAAGTTGGGCCTCCCACCCACCTTGGCTCGAGACCAACAACAATACTACAAAGCGCTGTATTTGAGGAGAAGGTGAGTTTTATTTCATTCCCCCTTTACTGGTGTTACTCTCTGCATCTCTATTATTTCTTTCAATAAAATACTTACCATCCCATCACATGATCCTCCATAAGTCAAACCATACAGAAGTTGGCATCCCACCTACAAATACACTGCAGCAGAGAAATTCAAGGCAATTTTTTCATCCTTCCCCCTTTATACCATTGTTTTTCCCTGTATCTTGATCATTTTTTTTCTAATAAAGACTTGCTTTCCATCATGGGTTGCAGCCTCCCACCTACATCCCCTCAATGAAGACAACAATAAACAGCAGCTAAGATAAATTCAAGGTGATTTTTATCCTTCCCCCTTTACACTGCTGTTTTCCCTGCATCTCCATTGTTTCTATCTATCAAATACTTCCTCTCCATAATGGAATGAGAAACAACTCAGCCCACAGATGGAAGTTGAATCTCCCGTCTGCCTTGCCTCCATATGCCTACACTGTACATAATTGTGGATGTAAGAAGAAATTGAGTTCTCAATCCCTTTTTTCCCTTATCCCTCCCATGCATCTCAATTTACTTTTTCAAAAGATACTTACCATCCCACCACAGAATCTGCTACAACTTACCTGTAGTCTAATGTAAAGACCACTTACAGTAGTGTACCTCCCTTAAACACTTCCCATAACTGGCCAGTATGCTTCCTTTATCCGACCTGTACAAATCTCTAGCCTTCTTAAAACAAATAGTTAAGCTTCTTAGGACCAATGATGTAATGATAAAAGATTAATTTTGTGTCTGTGGTCTGTGTCACTTTTCTATTTTTGTATGGATTCCAAGGATTGGGACTGGAGATTCCTATATCCCACCAGCACACTTCTGTAACCAATCCATGCAATAGTCCACACATGGTTTTCAGGTTTTGTACCTCCCACGAGTATTCCTAACACTCAGTGATGGTGGATAATGAGTTTTTGATGGCTCACCTCCATGAGTGTATCCAAGCACCTAATAGCAAGTTCTTACAATACATAAAGCAAATACATGCTAATTTGAAAAAAATCACCACTTCAGCTACAGCTAAAACTGCTCCAGTACTGTTTGTACCTCTGAATGGGGTAATTTTATGGTCAATGTTATCAATGGATGATGGCATGGCATCCTATGAGTGGAACTCCATGAGATATGCCCATCACATTTCTTGTTGGAGTAAACATCATGAGGTAGCATCTGATAGTGATTATTTTAATAAATCATAAACAAGAAATCAATAGGCTTGTTAAATGGGGGTGCTTCTTTAGTTCTGTCCATGAACTGCATCAAGAAAAGACATAGTAACCTACAAATGAGGCAGGCATGTATTCATTGCTCAATTAAGAAATAAAGAAAAATGCACACATCTTAGTGACAAAAATGTAATTCTGAAATTTATAAGCCCAAGTATACATGGTGTTTGCGTTACCATTGGGTGAGTTTATGTTATAGTAACATAACATAGATGGAATCAAGGCCATTGGTGCTCCATTCACACATCATTACAAAGCAATCCAAATCCAAAGCATAACACCAAACAAAAACAAATGCATGCATCCTGTCACCTGTCATATTATATCTATTAAAGCCTAGAAGTTATCAATAAAGGAGGATGTCTTACTATCAGGTCACAAGAAATAAATGTCATTGAACAACATAATATAGAAATGATTGTACATCACAAAAACCCTTATAAAATATGCAAACAACATCAACTAGGTTCAAGAGTGTTCTTGTGACTGAAATTCCTCTTGATTGCCCCGAACAAATTCCAGTCTTCATAGCATTGTCATGCATTCTCACTTTGGTGTTTCTTCCATCACTATTCTATATTGCACCGTATTACATAAATCATCTTACCCTTCAAGAGTTCCACTGTAATGGTGAGTACATGTAGCCTTTTCTTTTTCATTGAGATTCTCAAATAAAGAGCTTCATAGGGTCATCAAAAAAGATTAATATCAAATTTCATCATTTTAACCTATTAATTGTAAAATGATTGATTTCATAGTTCATCATAGACTGACCTAAGCCGAAAAGTATTTAAAAAATCTTGTAGTATGATTTTCAGCTTTGTTATTTTGTGAGTTAATTTAGTTACAACTGTGAAGTATCAAAACACCATGATGAAGCAAACATGCTTCATTTTGGCAAAACAAGACTATGTAGGTTTCTACACAGAATTGGTATGTTTTGTGCTAATGACACAAATGTTGTGTAGGTTCTACACACATCTGGTATGGCTCTAATGTCATTAGTTAATGACATAGAACATTTTGTACCATTTGGGACAAAATGCTCTATTTCATATAAGCAAGACTTTGAATCATTGAGGGATGTCCAGCATCTCCTGAGAAAATAATGGTATCTTTAAAGGTACCCTTAGACTACTACTGTAGAGTAGATAATTGGTCTATGTCATAGACCTATCAACTGTGATTTTGTCATTAATATTATGCACAAAATGAACAGATTGTGCCTTGTTATAAATTCTTCAGTGATACTCTTCTCAATAAATTTCCATATCCCTTGCATTTAATTCCAGGAAGTCCAATGGAATCTTTCTTCTAAAATCGTCTGAATTTGTATATTCTTTGAATAACAGTTTGACACATCTTCAAAAATGAACTTCACTTTGTCTGAAATATTTACACTTATATCATTGTGATACAATGTCAATGGAAACAAAGTCATTTCAACAATTTTTTGGTTATTTCAAACTATCCACACTGTGCTCCACGCTGTTATGTTGAATGAAATATCATTAAACTTTCCAGGCAGGTCATGTCTAGATCCAATGTTGTGTGAGTAACAGTATTAACTTCTCAAAGAATTCCAAGCAGGATATCAAGAAACCAGACTTGAAATACCACACAATTTTGTGAAAGTTAAACACAAGAGTGTAAAGACTGGCATGGTTCATGTCTTATTCATAAGCAACTTCAAATGGACACTTGGATATCTTAGCTCATGCGTCTCCGTTGAAATCTACAACTATTCAACACTACCTACTTATACATGGTCATATGGGATTGACTCGAACATTATCTCAACAACCCTAACACACCTTTCATTGCCTATCTTTTTTTTCATTTTTTCCAATCTGAAGCTTTTGACACAGGGTGGCTTTCTTCTTCTTCTTGGTCACAACTTTTGGTACAGCATTAACTGAGAAGTGGGAGAAGATTTCATCTGGGTTTAAATGGGTCTGTTAAATATTCTCAAAATATTGTCATGTGTGCATCTGAGGAAACACAAGGAAAAAACCAAGGCAGGACATCAGCCACTGCTCACAAGAGGGATGAATGTTTGCACACAAATTGATCTGATTGATTATCAGAGCATGCCTGATGGTTCATTTCATTATGTCTTAGTCTACCAAGATCACGTAATCAAGTTCTGTCAGCTTTGGCCATTGAGGAATCACACACATCAAGCAGTGGCAGTTGAGTTAATCAACATATTCTGTATCTTTGACCCTCCATCAATCCTCCAAGCTGACAATGGAAAGGAGTTTAGCCATGGAGCTGCCAAGTCAAGGCATGCACATTGGGATGATGATGTAACTAAATGCTTCTCTTGTTTTTTAGTTTAACATCTCACAATGAAGTGTGTATGTTTTTGATTTCACAGTTCTTCACAGGACTTGTAAATGAGATCAAGAAGTTGTGGCCAGCGACTGTTTTGGTTTCCACTAAGCCTCGTCACTTGGAATCATACAGGGGTGTTGAGAGACAAAATCAGACTGTTGAAGAAAAGTCTCAAACTGGATGCATGACAATCAATCAACCCATTGAGCACAAGCATGACATTCGTACAGTACCAGTGAATACCCAAACACAGGGGAATTGGTGATAGGACCCCATATCACTTGACATCGGGTCAACATCCACATGTAGCTATCTCAAATTTAGCCATATATCGCAATTTACTAAGCAGATTGGCAACTGAGATGGAAGTGTGCCGTTCATTGGGTCTACCAGATATGTCCTTGGAAAATGTTAGTCTTGGTAATTCTCTTGGTGCAGATGAATCACTTGAGAATCCTTTTCTAAAAATTAATTTGCAAGACGTGACAGAGAGGAGGGTGAATTTGGTCACACCAAATCAGTCTCACATTGCCTCAAAGAACAGGTCAGTAGGACTGGACATGAGAACAACCACAAGCAAGCACATTTCCATCATTATGTATTCAAAGTTGATGTCACTGATCAAATTATCCAAGTTCTACAAGAGGAGGCCATCATTCACACTAAGAAGGGGTATTCTTATTTTGGATGGAAAGGAGTTGGTTTACAGTGTGGGGTGTGCCTTCATAGCTTACCCAATCTTGATTTCTCTGTTGCATCCTGTTTATGACAATAGAGACATCAGGTGGATACAGCAAGGTGTCCAAACCACAACACTAGTTTTTGACAGGAGAAATTCCACAACACATGAAAAAGGGCACAGCAAAGAGCAGTATTGCCAAATTTGGCCTTGGCTCTATTGTGCAGGTTCATCTACATGATGTGGACAATACCAAAGCAGATGGTGAGAATTTGACACTTGTCTTTGTAGAGGCTGTCCAAACGAAATACACAGTAGCCCAATGTATGATTTAGCTTGCAAGGCTGGTGTCATTGATACTCAATATCATCCAAGTTACACGACAGCCATTCCTTTAACAAGTGCAGTTTTGGGATTGGAGAATGTAATGGATGCATGGAAAGGTTTCTAAGAATAAAAGAAAGAAGGCAGCAGCTTCAATGTCCATGGTTGGTGGACGAGGGAAACATCTTGGATGTGGGTGCAAAGGCAGTAGTTGCCGTACAGGGAGATGTGCATGTTTTAAAGCTGGGTTGAAATGTAACTCAGAGTGCCATGGGGGCATCAATAAAAATTGCTTGAACAAGGAGTAGTGCAACAAATACATAAAAATATTTTCACAAACTGTCAAAAATTTCCTTCAAATATTGGTGTATTAATCTGACTAGTTGCCACCTGAGTATTCATATGACCAATAAGAAGGCCACATTGAAGAGCTCCATGAGTCCTACATATCACAAGGCCGAGATGAGGTGCGGCAGTCTTGAAAAGGTTGTGATGACTTAATGTGGAGTGAATTCAAAGCGTACCAGGGTGAGTTGGCTGCAGAATGGGGGGGATAAGGTGGGGCAGCAGCAGGAGGAAAGTGGACAGTGTCCTGTGAATACAGATGCAATCAGCTGACACATGTTGTCAGACTACTAAATGTAACAACCTCCCTCGGACAGCACCTGATCTGAGTCTACATCTACAAAGGTTCTTCTGAGGGAGGTTGCTACAATTGGAGGTCTCTGACAGTGGCAGCTGATTACAAATTAAACTAATATGTGAGATAACTAAAATTTGGTAGATCATGCAATTGAATAGGCAGAGGAGACTATGGGAGTGAGCTGGTCAGAGTGTAACATACACCACTGCACTGCAAACAAAAAACACTGTTAACCTTCCTGTACATTTTCAGAACCTCAGAATGTACAGGGAGGTTTCCATAAGTGTGCGGGTGAGTTACTGTTTGTTAGACATTGCTTTGCTTTGTTTTAGCCACAGTTACATGTATAATGCTAAGCTTTGTAGCAAAAAAGTCTTTTGAGTGTTTGTGTGGTTCATGACTGACAATTTGCGAATCATGAGTTACAAACAGCGAGATCACCTGTTGGCTCTAGTTTTGGTGGTGATTCTAGGCATGTTGTTTGATTTTTTGTGACAGCTTATTGGTCCTATTTTTATTTTTGGATCAGTTGGTTTTATATATGTTCTGCCATTTTTTAAACACCTTCCATATATGATTTAAATATGAATGTGGAGAATTCCTGTCCCGCAAGTACATAATTCACTGGCTAAGTTAGGACTGTAATCTGCCAAATCTCTCAAAAACCCTCCAAATAGGAATTAGCGGGAACAGCCAAAACTCAGCCCACAGACTGAGTTAGTCCTCCCACCTGGCACTGCTGTCTAGCCAATAACAATTGGCAGTGACAGGTATAATATGAGGGTGAGTTCTGATGAACTCAATCTGTTTTTCAAATGCTTTAATACAGCTAATTTTCATTTAAATATTTAATTTTGTTCTACCTTAAATGCCAAACCTCAGCCTACAGACTGAGTTTTGCCTCCTTCTCGCTTCACTGCCTGCAAGTGTAAGTTCTTCTTTGTGTTTTTATGATTATCTTTCAACTGAATTCCAATCAACTTCATTAAATTGCCATTACATCGCAATACCATGTTGTTGGTGTGCATGTAAAAAGGAGTCTTTGTGTTGGTGTGGATGGTCAACAGGAGCGTTTTTTAGTTTTGGGCTGAAACTTGGGACTATGTGGCATTAAGGCTCATTCTTTGGGAGGATGAAGGGGTGGGCCCAGAATTTAGTAGGATGTAGTATTTTTAATTCTACTATTAGAGATAAACTGCACGTACTCTGCCCGATCTTTCACTATACTGTAGTCTGACAGTATGTACCTGACCCGGTAGCCCTCCGGTACACTCCTGTAACCCTCCGGTACACCTCCAGTTACCCTCCTGTACACTCCGGTAACCCTCCCGTACACTTCCGGCATGCCACCGTCTAACATTATTTTAGCTACTAAGTAATGCAGTTATAGCCTCTACTTAGATTGATATTGATTCTATGACTTTTTCCTGTAAAAAAACCAATTCCCATCATAAGAAGAAATAAATCCAAAGACTGGTTTAGTTTTGCAATTTCCGGCAACCCACCAGTAGACTCCAGTAACCGTCCAGTACACTAGTGTACCGACTGGTTACAGAAGTGTATAGGGAGATTACCAGAATATACCATTATGGGGGGCTCCGGAAAGCTCCCTGTACACCAAATGGGGTGGGATCGATCCGCTGCAATTGGTCACTGGGAAGCAATCAATCATTGGGGTGCATTCAATCACATGAGATCAATTGTAGGAGAGGGATCGATCATATAGGTGGAATACATAAAATGGTATGTGATCGCCCAAATGGGGTGTGATAATGTGGAGCTTTTTACTGGTAATATGGAGTTCCCATGCACAAGAATGGAAATATAAACTTCAACTTGCCTCTTGTATTGTTGCCACATTTAGTGGTAAAAACATAGTCAGGCCTCTTACAATATCTCACAACATTCAGTGCCCCCAAATCAGGCCATCTGCCACTGCCAGAACAGGGATGATACACCACTCCCTGTTCTGGCACTGGTGCTAGGATGGGGACTAGTGCATAAAATGGGGGTCCAGGTGGTACAAAAGTCATAGTGCAGCGCTGGCACTGGGCGCTCCGTTTCGGCACGGTGCAAGAACGGGGACAAAGTCACCCAGTGCCAGCACTGGGACTTTCAATGTCCCTGTTCTGGTATTGGGACCTCGCCAGGTTGGGCAACAACATAAATGTATCTACAAGTGGCTCCCAAACAAGTTGACTTACAAAACATGACTTTAGAAGACATCAACTGAACAAATAGTCTGATGCAAAGCCTATTCAATCACATGGAATGCAAAACATCAATTAATGAATACTTGACGTTGGGCAGATGACTGTGCATGCCCGAGCTGATTACATAGGTGTGCAATCAATTGATAATGTTGATGAGCATGTGTAACCCAGGAAACATCAAGATATTGGAAGACATTTGGTTATTCAAGTGAGCCCTAAATGCTTCTTTGAAGTAAAACTTACCCTTGTGTTTTATTTATTGTGTTTGTTTGCTGTGTTTGTTTGTCTATTTACTTATTTTCACCAAAGCCCTAAGTGTGTCTATTGTTTGAATTATCTTGATTGATGTGTTTTGTGATGAAGCCATTGTGTATCAACCCCTTTTTGGGGCAACTTGATATGATATTTGTAACTCTGTGATGGGTGGCATCAAAATTTGGCACCGATCACATGGACAGATTACAGAATCAAGACTAAAACCATTGATGAGAAATGGCCCTTTTGTTGAAGTATGCTTGTTTCTTGCTCTTAAACATTCTTGTGATGTCGTGTCACCCAATGGTTACTCGTGCAGGTTAGCTTGTAGGGGTAGAGCAAAATAGAGTAAAATGGAACCCTAGTAATTTCTCTGACCAAAATACTTTTCTAGTATTTTTCTGATAAAATGTATGTCTATGGGGGAGGGAGATGTAGACAGATAGACATGAATGTAACATGGAAATTATCTTATTTTACTTCAAACACAATCAGTGATCTCTTTAAGTCTACAGATGAAGTCAAATTTGTGTAAATATTTAAAATTAATGTACATGGAATATGGAAAGGTTCTGTGGTGACATAAAGTTTGACTGTGACACTGGTCCCTGATTCAATTCTATGCTTTGCAACTTCTTTGAACTCCATATCATCATACAAAAACACTGACTAGGGGGTTGTATAAATATTTCTCTGTAGGGATTTTTATCAGGTAAACCCACAATTTGTATTACAAAATCACATAAGCTATTGCATGTATGCACTTCATCAGATAAAAAACTCCCTTTTGCTTTGAAATTTAATTGATACTGTTTCTCTGATATGACATCCATTTAGATGCCAAACTGACACCTATCTGAAAAAATGCTTCATCTGTCAAAACAAGGTTGTATTGGTAGACAAAGTATTGGACTTCCACCGATCTGCCCCCATATTGTTCTATTGCATAATACAAATAATGGATGTTTATATACCTAATTTTCAAACAAACATTGAGTTGGACTCAACTTCAAATATGCACAGAGTAGTCAATTTATACTCATAAGATGGAAATAGAAGAAGAGGGCAAGATAGCAACTCTCAGTATCTGTGGTATGGTCAATGTATCCTTTTGCAGTACTGCACACACCATCAGAATTATTTATGTGTGACTGACTGACGTTACTGAATGTCAACATGGACAAAACTCAAATTCCTACTCCTCCTAATGTTACGTCCAGAAAAAGCAAAGCAACAATAGACACACATGTCATTACATACCACACTGCCATAATATTCACTCTGGTTGATGCACCATTAGACAATGAACCGTTATATGATGCAAACTTAGAGTTGGGACAAAGATATAGCAACCAATCCCTCAGCAACGATCACGAGGGCCCCAATTGTTGACGAGGAATTTCATTGAGATGCTTTGATGAACAACCCCATTGATGGTAGAGCACCAATGAGAATAGCACCACATAAAACACCCACAGCGATTCAAAATGTTGTGTTTCAATAAATAATCACTTCAATGACTTCAAATAAATTGCTATCATTCATTTCATTAGATATCAAAAAACTGTTATAAGCACTGTACACTCTTGATATAGCATCACAATGGCCAGAGCTGATATCCAAAAAAACACAACTATTTATGACAGTGTGCTTTTATATTTTGCTCTTTCATTTCAAAAACATCTCAAAACAAACAATCTAAAAACCCAGACCAATTTGTTACAGTCAGTATAAAGATTTTTTCACTACTGACACTTGGGTGAGTGTGCCAACTTCCAAGCTATAGACAAATTGTCAAATACAATCCAGTCGAGCCCAAGTAGTCAACATGAAAGTATGAGTGTGCAGTTCTCCAGCACATTTGACATTGTTGACACCTGAGAGAGTTCCATAACTTCCAGGCTCTGCCCTGAAGGAGATTAAACATGTGCCCTTTTCTTAATACAACTGCTCTAGCAGCTGTTGTTGCCACAGACATCACCAGCGAGTTGCACTCATATGAGCTTGCTTTTCACAAGAGCTAAGATTCTAGACACTCATTTGGGTACCCCAACTTCTGATCGAAGTCTGATTTGAATGCCACCTTAGTGAACAACTTCATTCTAGGACATATTAAGATGCTGATGAGTATCTATTCCTAGGATTTTGTACTTCATCAAATGATTTACTTGCTATAAGTTCATTGAATGCTGATACTGAGGAGAATGCCTTGATTCCAAGCTCTGCCCTATGGTATTTTTTGACCTTTCTCAATTTACCCACCTGTCAAGATCCTGTCATGGCAGAAGTCATATGCAGAAAAATTGACAAAAGTACAGAGAGTGTCCCAACTTCCAAGTGCTGTCCTCATGCATATTCAATACCTTCCTTGTGTGCTTACTCTACAAGATCATGCCATCAGAGATGCTACCTGTAAAAGACAATTTTGCTTTTCATGATGGGCGAATGTCACATTTACATCAAATATTTGTCCTGGGTTTTCCTTTCCACCGACCTTAACAACTTCACATTATGGGACATAGTCATCACTGAAGATGTCGATGAGTATTGGCATTGTGTACTAATGTGGCATATTCTATAGGTTATTGGACGCCAGTACTCAAGGGGAATGCCCCAAGCTCTGTGCAATTGTTGTGCTTGATGTCTTGAAAAGTCCAACTAGAACTAGAATAGTAGCTTTTGTGATTTGTAACAATTCATTCTGTATAATGATACTTAGGCAAATATTGTACCCTGACTTCCATAGTGTCTTTACTAATTGTTGTATCTGTAAAGATACTTATTGGTGAGTGCTCTGACTTCCCAATATTATTGTGATAATTCCATGTGGGGAAGTTGTTATGAGATATTGAATTCCAAAACTAGATGGAGAACTTGACCTCCTTAAGCTTATATTGTGCTTGTGCTCAGCATTGCTTTATTGTATCTATGTATGGTGCATACCAATCAAGTGACGCTGAAATGTTGTCATTACATTTCGACGAGATAGCAGAACCAGAGAAACAAAACATTCAAGATGCATAGTTGGAATAAACAAGCAACTTCCTATTACATGGGCAGTGAAAGTGTGACTCTTGCAACAAAAATCATCTACCCATGAGTAATGGCAAGCATTTGTTTGTTGTTGATTACTTTTACCTGTGGACAATCTTTTTCAGAGAGTAATGACAATTCTCCTCTCAGATCATTGGTCCGAACAACCTACAAGAAATGTATTGGTACAAAAAGGTCATTTTTCTTGAATTTGTCAATGGTGACATTCTTAAGACTAGCACCAAAAAACCACCTGTTGTTGCTTCCAAATGGAATTGCTTCAACAAAACAAAGTGACACAAAAAAGAAAACTGCGTCTGAAATCAACATAAATGTGACTGAAGAAAAGTCACAATAAGAAAACCAATGCAAAACTTTGTCTTTAAATGATACAGCATCTGATTGAGGACCCAACATAACCAACCCATTTCAAAAAGCATTTTAAACAGTAAATCTAAAGCAGTGCCAACGATGATTAGAATAACAGGAAGTTGCCCGTTGATATCACCCCATGGAAAAAGAAGCCTAACAAACACTGAGGTTGAGGGAAACGTGCTACTATGAGATATCTTGCTACATTAGAAAGTACGTGCTTTGAATGTAATTTCCAAGAAATAAGACCATCACCAAAAATTAAGACTAGTCTTGGATAATCTTATTCCTTGTCGATAGTCTTCTAGGAAAAGACTTATTTTTTGGAAATCCGGGGCATCTCTTCATAGGAATAGTACATTTTCAGGTATCTATTGGATATAGACTTGTTTCTTGGCATAGTCTTGTTTCTTGGAGAAGGCTAATTTCTCGGAACTAGTCTTATTGATAATGCTATTTCCGATAAATACATTCCCCAAGAATTGAGGCTATTTTTGAGAAATAGATGACTTAGATCATGTTTCCTGTTGGTTCATCAATGACAAAACTAGGCGGTAGGTATTGTATATTTTATAAATAGACCAGTTCCCTCAACCTCACCTACTGTATAAGAAAGTGAGCAATTGTCACTACAGAATAACAACACTTTCTTCTGCTTGTGAGTGATTGAATGAGCTTGTTGATGTTGACATCCCTAGTACGTCCAATACTGTATTTTGGACAATTCCAATGCACAAAATGTCTCTTCTGCTATCTCTATTTGGCGTTGTTCACTTCTCTCTCAAGATAAACACTCTGATGCAGATCTAAAGCCTAGGACCAGGAAAAAGAAACTCCTGAGGTAAGATCATTGTTACACAGCAGCCTCCGTTTCAAGAACATCCTGAAAGTAGTAATCACACAACCAATCATAAATTTAACAGTCCGATCTAAACCGTATTTAAGTATGAGTTGGAGTGGATAGTTTGATTAAAGATAAAAGATGAGAAAAAATATGTTGTATAAGATTTACATTGCTGAAAAAGAGAATGTACAGTGTTCTTCATGTACCATGCATCACCAAACACATCAGTTGATCCTTGGAGAGATTGGCAGTAATTTGGGATAGTTGCATGACTGATCCTTTTTTCTCAACTGCCAACAGGACCTGTCCCATGAGAAGGTTTCTGTGAAAGAAAACCTCTCTTGGATATTTTTTCTGAGAGACACCTCTAATGGATATGGGGGTTTTCCCAGAAAGAAAATGCCCTTTGAATATCGTTTCTCAGAAACTAATATCTTACAACTTTTGTGCTTCCTTTGTATTGTACAAAGTGAAGAAGACCTTTGGAGGTTCCAGATGGAAGCTCATGAAGCATATGAGGGAATGCAGATTCTTGGCCTATGCACAGTCATAACAAGTAAATCAAAAACCCAACGAGACAATGGGGAGAGAGCTTCTGGTCAGATGGTGTGCTTAGAAAGACAAATTAAAAACCTATCTATTGGAAATTTATTTGAAATGATTTCAGAAGGAATAGAATGATGGTTGTCAAGGTGTGGGTTGTCATCCTGTGCTTCAGGAAATCGGCAGGCCATGTGTTATGGCCTGCCATTATGTGGGGTAGTTCCCTATGTTTGTCATGCTTAGTCTACTCTATACTCCCATTGCAGTAACTACAAGGTATGATTCCAATGTAGGGTGTACCCACTTTGTTCCAATGTCATGAATCTTGCTCATTTTATCAGGTCTTCATTAAGGTGTTTGCAGGATGAGTCAAAGCCTTCTAAGCCATCGGCTCACATTATTGCTGAAGCTGGTAAGTTGGATGACATGGATGATGGTATCAGCAATATATTGACCTTTGGTCACTACAATAAGTGGGCACATTGTAGACCAGACATACATTTTATGGTATGTTTTATTTTTATTTTGAAGTGTCTAACCTTCAGATAATAATAGTGAAATCTTAGAAAGGTTGGGGGTTAGGCACCAGGGAAAGCCAACTACTTTTCAACTTATGATGGCTTCATTTTTGTCAAACCTCAGCAAAGAACTCCTCTAGAGTCAAAATTATACTCAAAAGCAAACATATGATTTTGGAATACCACAGAGTTATAATACTGTTAGCAAAACGGTTTAGATTCACTGAAATTATCGACTACATAGATTATTCTGTCTAAAGGGAGAGTCATTTATAGCATTCATACTTGCATAGTACAATTGAATCAGATATCAACCAACTGACATGATAAACCATGCTAAGCATTATTTTGTTAGGCAGCATCTTGATTAGTTCTGCTCAACAAAGATGCCTCCTTTTGCTGGGAGATGGAGGATTGCTGTTCTTATAGTCATCAGATGATTATTTCCATTGAGACCTCTGCATTGAAGTTCTTGTCCTTGTCTCTTGCAGAGTCAACCTCTTTATTGAAATCATACCCTTTTTATCATCATCTTCACTCGTTGGAGATAATTCATTGCAGTTGAAAGGGGATTCAAAGGGTCAACATGAGGTGGCAGATGGCAGCAGTAAACTTTTTATCCAATGCGGACTAGTAACGGCATATGGAAAGAACCCAGGACAACAACAAGTGATTATATGAATTTCAAAATGTTTGCAACTGATAAAGAATGATCAATCATGGAACCTTTTCCTGATATATAAGAGGATCAATATCCTATAAGACATTCTCTGATTGTGTCAAAAGTGTGCAAAGTTCTTTTGCCATTGTCACCGAGTTATAGTTCACTGCTTCAAAAGTGCCATATTGACGAACATTGTGTTCCTCATATTTTTTTAAGCAAACACTCAATTTGCATTTCAACTGTAATACATGTTACTACAACTCACAATGTCGCTGATGCATGTGGCCTATGACAGATTGGGACACCCAGACGCAGTGCACTTCTTGCCTTGACCATAGGATCAGATCCAACTGTAGCAACAGGGGTGACTCGAAGGGCAATCTCATCAATTCAAGGGGGGACAGCAGCAACAGTGCAGTGAAACCTTTGATGGCAACTGGAACGGAGATTAATAGTTCCACTGTTGATGTTGACTGGCAGAGATGACACAATATTGAGGAAGCTACTGGTGAAAATGCAGCTTGGTGAATGGTACAAAGAAAGTGAACAGGAAATAACTCGAAAGTGATAACAACAAGAACTAAAAGGTCAACAGATGGAGCTATAAAAATCAATGAGATTTTCTCACTGATCATGATGGCTTTATTTTCCGAAGACCACTATGACAAACATATGTAAATTCCCATAAAGTTAAAAGCCAGATAATCTGAGATATTGTAAAAATTTCAATGATAGGAACACAACATCTCTACATGTGCGAATTGGCATTTTGTATTACAAAATTGTTGGGGTGCTAACTCAATGAAGAACTCATGATGAGAGTCAAAATTTTTCAGAGTTCAGGCCCTCACACAAAGTTCACAAACCGAGAGAAAAAAGGGATAGAGAAAAGAGGAGAGAAAAGGGAGAAGGAGAGAAAAGAGGAAAGGCAATGCACACAATGTTTGATTGGTGCTTAACAAAAAATGCACTATTAAATATTAATCATTACCACCCTGTGCCTCCAACCTTTTGACTTCTTCCAAAGTTATAAATTTCACTGTTTTGGGTTTAACAGTGTCTGGTAGCTTTTGTGCCTTCTTCGTCCAATTTTGATAGGTCATAATTTGTTTGGACAGGCCAAGAATAGATGTCCCGGTCATCCTAACTTTTTTCCTACTGCTTCATTCTACTCCTTCCCATTCATTCAGCTGTGCAAAGAGAGCTGTCACAACTTGTGGTACTGCACTTTGCAAATTGTCTCAATTTTTCTCCGTCTGAAGTATTGCTACATCTTTTGGGTCTGCAACAAAATCAGCAGCTGCTAGGCAATGCCTCAATTTTGATTTGTTTGTATAGTTTGGTGCAATTGATGCTGATTGCAAAGAGACACCGCCCTGAAAATTTTTGCTTTTGTCCATTTTCACAAGAGCATCTGCAAACTCATGACCTTTATCACCTTCATTTTTGTTGATTCTCTCAGAAAGGTTTGTATTACGCAGGCTAGTGCTGACCGTAGACAATACCGAAGCTTCTAGAAGTGGAGCTGCTGCTACAACTGGCACTGGCGGATCAAACAGAGGTTCAGTGGCAGACATGTCATCTTGGGCAGCATTCTCTAGATGTGCTGGCAAAGTAAAGTCAGACTGAATTGCAACACTGGATTCACGCAACTTGTCTATTGTTCTAGCTCCCTTGGCTGGCAAATCCTGCATCACATTGGCACTGGATACAGGTGCTGGAGGAGTTTTCAAGAAGGCATTTAACTTGGAGTATGCGGACTGGGAATTGTGCAATTGTTCTCGCAGCTCATGGTTTTGTGCAGCTAGATATGCAACAGATTGTTTTGTAGCAGCCAGCTCAGTTGTCAATTCTTTATTCTGATCCTTCAAGACAGCAATGTCTTTTGCTATTTGTACAAGAAGAAAAAATTCGGGTTTATCCTCGACGCCCCCCTTTGCCTTGACATGAGCCAAGGTAGCTCCCCAGGCCTTTAGACCCAAAAGCAGGACATAATGAGCCCAAATCAATCAACTTTCACAACAAAGGAAGTATAAACACTACACTTCACAAAAAGTGTTGTCTCGAGAAGACATGAATCGGTTTTCATAGCAAAACACTTCACATCACAAGAAGTACTTCCCAAGAAAGTACTTCACATCACAACAAGTCTTCCCCCATAAAACCACTTGATGTACAGATAAGTTTTCACAGTAAAAACTTCACAAATAGTCAATTGTGACACAAATCGATTTACCATGAAAATTTCATGTCAAAAGCATGAGGACTGATAGTTTACAGTCCTCATTCTCACCCAATTAAATAGCTTGTAAAAATATCTTCCAATCACCTGGGACACACCCTTTTCTACTTCTTGATCTATGCTACACACCTCAACAGCACTAAGAGTCATCTGTGCATGCCACTTCTCCTCTAATGCTTTGGACCACAACATCAGTACTGCTGCTGGGGGTAAATGATTGTGCTCTGCATCAACAACTCCAGCTTTCTCTGCGCACATAATAAGAGTACATGAGATTTGGTTGGTGCTGCCACAATCCTTGAGAATTTCGTAGTGGTGTGCAATCAATGATGCAGCCATCGTCTCCAACACTAGGTGCAATGGTTGACCTTTTCGAAACTCTTTGATTGTAGGGGTGCCAAACATGTGGTCAACCAGACATTGAGCTGCTGGTTGATTCATGAACCCGACCATTCCAATTTCAGGCAACACCACTTTTGTATGAAGATCTGTGTTCCCATGGAGTGCATTAGCACCAGGTAAGGCCCCCAGAGGATTCAGAGCATCAAGATAGGAATCCTGTAAGAGCATATGCTTGGAATAAAGTTACCAACGCACGCATGGCAATCTCGTTGACCCCTCCCTTTCTGATGGACTTTGAAGGAAAGGACTGTGCCCATTCTCTAATCTCTGCAACTTGATCATTACCTAACGTACGTCCATTGTTTTTTGTCGCGACTCGTGATAACATTACAGCAAGTGCATGATTTTGTAAGCGAAGTTGATACATAACTGTCTGCCACATGATAAAGATTTCAGAAGACGGCATATTCCAGTCCATTGTTAATTTGCTCATCGGTACAAAAATGACCCTTGCAACAGATAAAGTAGGCACCCATCATACAGTAGAAATCAAACCACCATCTCTTATCTGGGACATGGGGCATTGCATAAGACTCAAGAGTTTTTGGCTCATGCCATTGTGTGTCCAACACGCTAAACCTGAAATCAAAGTACCAGTCAGTGAACGTCATGAACTTTATCTCTCCTCCCTTGCAACTGAATCATACGTAGTCACCAGCTTGACGGCTTCTTCCAGTTTTGAATTAGTAGGCATGGAATCTCTGACAAGAGGAGTGATAATATTTTTGAGATCACAAAACTTCAATGGATGGTCCCCATCAACAGCATCAAGATCAAGGTACAACGGCTTGATATCCCTGTTACCCCATTCATAGTGACCTTGAAACCGGATTTGATTTTTAATCGCTCAATAAATAAGTGCTAGGCGCAAAGCTGTCCACCATGATGGCACATCATCCTTCCCTAAGTCTTTCCAATCCATGTGATCAGGGCAAATAGAGCGCATATGCTTGAGATATCTGCCACAATAGAGTGCCAGAGTTGTTGCAATACAGCATCTATTTGTATTTGTGGTAGGTCAGAGCTCCTCATCAAAGTAAACTGGAAGTGGCATGTCCGTAGCAAATTGGCATAGTTCAGTTAGAAGCTGATCTGCCCCGCGGCCTTGCAACTCTTCAGCTGTAATCACTTCAGGTAGTTTATTTTTCTTCTACACGCATGCCACAACCGAGATGCCTGATCACCACCCTCTTGTGTACTATCTGCCTGAATTATGGGAGGAGGAGGGGCACTGGAGGAACCAATGCCATCAACAGTATCAACTGGTGATGAAAAAACGTGGGAGGTTGTATTGAATAGCATGCTGGTTGCATGATAGTTGGGCTTGTGTTAGCAAGGGAGGCAGGCACGAATTCTTTGATGGATTCTATGCAGGTGTACTGTCAAACAGATGCGTAGCTATCCCCACCCCCAGTTGTGGTGCACTAGATGCACCACACACTTTGACCAATTCCTTGAAATCTCTTATGGTGCACTAGATGCACTGCAACTTTTGTACTATTCCTACCTAGGATCATAGGAAACCAATGACAATTTTTGAGAAAGGATTTATTTCAAATGCTAATTTTAGGACAAAAAATTCATATTATCTACCCATAACATTCAGTCTTCTAGTGGCAAAAGTGGAGACAAAGCAGGAATTACCCCACACTGAATATCTCCCATGTTATTCATATTCTCTACATCATTTGCTATAACCGAAGAATATGCTGAGGACTCATCATCATTGCCCCCCCTTCCACCCCCATTTCATTGGCTGATCTCTTTATTGCTCTGATTCTGGTGATGCTCTGGTGAGCCTGCATGTGAACATCCTTTAACATGTCTGCTTCATGCCACCACAGAAAACATGTATCAGTGTTATCATTGTGGTTTTTGTTCGGTGTGTGTGTGCAAAGTGGAACTTCACATGTACTGCACACGTAACTTGTCTGGCGGTACTTATGATTCCCTTTTGCACACAAACGCATATTTCTTTCTGCTATTCTTCTTCCTGGGATCAGTATCTTTGATATATACTTTCCTATGTTGATAGGATTCACTTGAAAATTACCGAAGTTTGGACAAGGTTGCATTGTCCAAAAACACTTGTAATTTGTTTCTCTTCACAGGCCAACAGTGTATTTCCGTATATACCCTGAGTTTCTTGTTCACGACTTCTTCATTTGATTGTAAACCTGAAATCTGACTCCTCATATTTATCTGGTGAACCTGATAGCGTGATGTTTGTAGGAATTTCAATGTATCAATGCCAAGTTGCAAAACAAAATCATTCAAAGTCAAATCTTCGTTCCTTCTCCTCAACTGCACAATTGTTTTTAAGCCTGGTCGACCCGTATCATCCTCATTCTCTCTTAGAAATGCAACAATTTTCATAGCCTGTGCAACTCGCAAAGTATTAACTACTATCCCACAAATCATCCTCAAAATATAATGAGCTTCAAAAGGAACCCTGAGGCTGTGACTTGGTTGGGCGGATAGAGAATAGAGAATAGGTTTTTATCGCTAAAATTGTCTATTGGCCTATTCGGGCCAAAAATTTATGACTTAGTTACCTCCAATAGACCGATAGACACTCCATTTCTATTCTCTATTCGTTTTTGGCGAATTCGAATAGACCAATAGAGGGCTCTATTCGGTGTGTCGAATAGCCATTTGAGAATAGGACAATAGCTCTTTTTCATCACCGCGACCACCAATTTTCCACGACAATCGTGGCAATCCACCACACAATCGTCACACAATCACAACACGACAATCATGACATATGCACCAACGCATCACGCAACAAACAGAAATATCAAATATCTCTTAGTAAATCGTGCATTATCTATCTATAAAGGGAAGGCACGGACAATAGTCTTTCTTTTCCGACAAAGCAGAGCAGTAGCTACACAGCCACACAGAAGATACACTAGTAGAAATCTTCTCCATACCCAAAACGAGTGTATTCAGCCCTATGGCGGGCTAAGTCCGCATTGGATCACGTTGGATCCTCAGCGGAAACTTCTACCGAAGAACTCCCATGCAGTAGATGTGTTGCTTGTGTGGTTTGAGGACCGGGTAGTGGTAAGCATGTAGACGCCGCCAGAGCACTAGACATGTTGGCGACCCAGTACTGCCGATCAATGGTGGAACCCTGACCCAGCATCTCCATATCACCATCAAGAAGGTACCTGTACCTCGGTAGGATGTTGTCGGGTCCGTGGCAAGTAATTGAGGACCTGCTGCATGACTCCGTCATGCTCGGCGACTGTTTTCCCTTCGATTAATCGTAGGTGTATTTTTGTATTCCTGTACACCCACTGGTCATGTACAATTGCGAGGAGGAGGTTGACGAGTTTAGCTGCCCAAGTCTGAATGTGTAAGCGCGAGTTATTGGAAGCCAGTTGTTCGCGTTGGTGGTCTATCAGTTGTCTGCCAACCCTCCCTTCCAAGAAGTTATCCCAGCCAATAGTGTCATGTTCTTCAGCCCACAAACGCAGGTGTGGGAAAGGCCTTGCAATGTCAGTCATGGAACCTTCCCCCATACTCCGCAGGTATACAGACAGGCAAGAAATCATATCGATGTCGGTATGTGTCTCTACCATCCAAGTCAGTAAGTTCTTAACGGATTGGCCAAAGGTTAGCCTCCGCCCAGGGTCTTGGCAGCGAGTAAGATGCGCGACGGATTCATCGGACCATAAGCAGCAGGGACATATATTCTCCACGGCCGAGTCAATCTTGGAGAGGAGCCTATTGGCTCCACAAAACCCTGAGACGTGTTTCGTAACCCAGGTCCGATACATCTGCGGGTATTGTGGCATAGCTTTCCACAGTCCCTCCCAATATATGTGTGGGAAGACGTAACGACTGACAATATGCTTGTTCTCAAACAGCTGCAGCGCCTGTGTCCTTCCCCATTGGCGGTACAGCGCTCCTTTAATAGAGGAGGTCACCTTTTTGCCTCCAACGAAGATCCGGATGTGCTCAAGAGGATAGAGGGGGCTAACTCCTGTCGAGCGTCCAATGCCTTGCTCGAGAGCCTCCTTTGCCAGGGCGTCGGCCATTACATTGAGTTGCTGAGGCAGAGACAATCTCTCGAAGGCGGCGCAATCATCCAAGTGTCCATATACATGGTGATATCGTGCCTGGTGTGGGAGGGACATCAAGTTCCTCCAGTAGGTTGAGGACATCCTGCTGTACTTGTTTTTCTGGAAGGGATCGGAGAAGGTTGTTTCCATGACACACTACCCCATCTTATCACAATATACTGACACACAATGTCGAACTGGCGAAGAGACACACATCGCGAGGGCGCGAAGCAGTGTCGTCGCTAAAACTCCACCAATTAGTTCTCCTCTATAGTTGGATGCTGTGTTCGAGTTGGTCTTCTCACATAGTGTAACGTGAGCTTGCTTGGCACACTGAGTGCAAACAATTACCACAGCCGCAGAGCATCGGGTGATATCTTTCTGAGGCATAAACGAGCCATCGTGGCACAGTACCAAAGTTCCTTGCTTATACGCCTCCACTACCCACTGCTCTGTCCCTTCAATCACCAGATTGCGCCATACTTCAGGATAACCAAAGGAAGCTAGGGCGTCTAGCAACGACCCTTCCTTCACGTTATCTAATTCCTTAAGTCTCGCTTGAGAGTGTACCTTGACGCCGGGTCCGTGTAGGATGTTGATACGGAGGCAATGAAGGAATAACTGTCAGCTGGCGGGCCGGAGAGACTTGGAATATATGTAGTACGCCCCCGGGTGTTATGATGTTGAGATGCGAGACAGTAGGTGACGGGACTGCTGTTCAGTGAGTGTTGTGTAAGATCAGTCCTATTTTTTGTTGTGAGCCAATAGATTACATTGTAGGGAAGACGTATAAAGTTTCCCAGCCGCGGCGACAGCCGATACGTTGGGGAGGTGAGCAGGGATATGGTATGTCGCCACAGATCGAGGTCCCGTTTGGTAGGTAGTTGCCGCGGAAATTTCATGTGGGACTCTGATTGTTTCTGAAATCCCAGTTTCACCGGGTCAACAGTAATACCATCGCAGAGCACTAGTTGGGATAAGAAATACACCTTAAAGTAATGTCTAGTCCTGTTGATGGACGCCCACTGTTCCCGTGGTAAGATTGCAACGACCTCCTCCATAAAGACTCGATCGCGCTCCCGAACTGCAGGAATTGTTACACTACCAAGGTGTAATTGCACTTTATAGTAGTCCAGATACTCCCAAAGGACTTTGAACCAAGTATGTGTGGCGAGGACTTGATACCGATGGTAATCTCGCAGTAAAAAATTACCCTCTAAACCAATTTCTAATTGCATTAGCTCGAAGATTGTACGAAGGGCAGTACCATACTGTGTGCTTGTGCCCCAGTGGCGAAGCATGTATTGGAGAGAACTCGCGAGTTTTCTATAGACATCTGGGGTAACCCCAGACCTTGAAATTCTGACGGGAGAGTACGCCATTCCCGCCCTATGTTACGGTTAACGCCAAGAGACGGGAGGAAGGAGAAGTACCATTTCGCAAAGGCATTATCGACTGCCGCCCTTGAAGACATCAATGGGATTAACCCATATGTGACAGACGGAATGGCCTGGGTTTTGAAACTCTGCCACACTTCCGCCGGAGACAAGTTACTTGCAGTAACCCGTCTAGACCACTTGTACCCCTTCTCCATCATATACTGTAGATGCTTACCGTCCGTACCGGATGGGCTTGACCACACTCCTAAAACTTCAGAGGCAACCGAAGGATCCTTTAATTCGATGGGAACATCATTCCCTCCAGATTGCGGAATGCGTAGCTGTAACCGCGTCAACTCTCCCAACGCCGTCAAGTTAGCATGCCCTTTTTTGAACTGATAAGCGAGTAAGTACCAATAGCATTTGCTGGGTTTTAAGTCACCACCGGTAGCTTGGAGCAACTTTGCCCAGTAGTATGTGGCTTCTTGGACTCGGTTAACAAACACTTCCAAATTCTCATCAATTTCCATGCTCATGTGCAGAAGGTCCGTGTCATCCACATAGAGCAAGGCCGCTAGGCTCTGGAAGGCGTTGGATAACGCCGAACAAAAGCCTGCACCGAAACCTTTTGATTTATAAGCATGGACAATTACCGTGCTAATGGCACACCATGCTGCAGGAGAAGCGCCACTGCCCTGCGCCAGACCCATGAAAGGTCGAGACTCGGTGCCTCCATAACTCTGTTCCGCTATCCCAAATCCTGTCTTCAAGAAAAATTGCATCGTTTGGATGCAGCGCAGGTAGCACTGTACCATTGGTAAGGGAACTTTCATGGCTTGTAAGGACAAGCTGCCTGCAGCATGATTTACTGCATCGTAACAATTCGCCGCATCATTACTGGACACGGCACATGAGATGTGTAGAATATTGGCTTGGTCAAAAAATAACTGCTTTAGCATGGATGAATCGATAGTGGTCTTCCCCGCAGTCGCCCCTTGTTCCATTGGTAGTACATGCTGAGTACGCATCCGTTGCATCATGCGTTTAGCGAAAATCACCTTCAACCACCAATTGAAATCGGCCTCCAGTAGGCATATCGCTCTTAGCTTTGATATGTGTATGTTGCCTGCCACTTTCTCAAGAAGGACAGTCACCCCTTGCTTCCACCTCGATAAGGGCTTGCCTTTGGATGCTGCCAGATTGATATTGCGAACATGAAGTGACACTAATCCTGGGTCCGAACAGGCCGCTTTATAGTGGCCAAAGTGACGTCCACTTTTTGAAGAGGAAGTAGACTCTTTTGCAGTATCCCAAAAACCATGAAAATCCTCTTCTGTAACAGCAGATGAATGTCCCTCGAAATCTTCCATTTCCAAACGAATCAGCGCTGCCGACCTCAATAGATCAACAGTTGCTGCATCGCATTGAGCTGGAAACTCATAGGTGGACTCCAGGATGCGTTTGGCTGCTTCAGTATCTCCCAGTGGGCCTATCTCATCGGCCAACCGCCCATAGTTGATTGGGGCTTGAGTACCCAAAGAGAACCTCTTACCCAGATGGGCGCGACATGTTCGTTCAACTGAAGATTTCGTGGAGTGGGTTACTTCTTCCTCACCGACCATTGTCCGTACACTAAGTACTGAGCGGCCACGAGGCGGACGAACAATTCTGTTGATTGCTCTCTGTCGCTTACGCTTTGCCTCAGCCTTTATGATCCGAACAATTTCTAGAGAGGTAGCTTCATCGTCTCGGGAACGGGCCAGCGATAAGCGCCAGTGAAGGTGCTTCCGACGCAGCTCAGGGGCTTGTGATTGAAGGGTGAAGAGCTGCTCTACACATGCTTGTAACCTCGCCTCAACGACGTCCAGCGTAAGAAGCAAAGGAGATTCAATTCCTGCACGCGCGGCGTTGAAGGTTTCTTGTGTCCGGTACCTTACCGTCGTGCCAGCGCAGGATCCACTTCAAAATAGACCGACGTTTAAGCCATTGCCCCACTGTGGGACTATACTCCAGAGCGCAACTCTTGAACTTAGTGCAAGACTTTTCGGCCGACAACATGTAGTCTCCTATCTCCTTGTCCAGTGAATTGTGTAGAGTTTGCAGCCGGGTGGGTGGGAGAATATCACAAGCTTCCTCCAATCGTGCTAACCGCTCTGAGATTCGATGTCGCCGAACCAATTTGTTTAAACTGTTACAGTACCGGTCCCTTATGCATGATATTTTGCAGTTGAGGCCTCTTGCCATGGGAGTTGCAATAGCGGGAAACTGTCCTCCAAATAATGATGCTGCACTTAACTCTAAAACAAACACACGGTGGTTGCCGAGCCCGTACCAGTGTGGGTAGCAAATGCCATTGTTAGCAACGAGTCCGGGTGTTCCAAACATGGTACTTATCGCACTGCTCCCGCGAAATGAGAGTTGGGAACTCTCTCTCCCAGGACTGGTTCAAACAGACAGGACATCTGTAGGGACTCGTGTAGTGCCCGAGCCAGTCGACCATCGTACACATCTTGATTAGCGTCAATCGCTAGGACTACCTCATCTCCAGCTTGCCTCCATACTGAGAGCTGTGTGACAATGTCTTCTATGAAAATGGTCGAAGGATATCTAAGATCGCCCTTTGATTCAAAGTATCGCTTATGTTGTTCCCACACCGTCCGCCCTCGAGTTGCGGCCCGGTTTGCATGGCAGATACCCACAGATGATCCGAGTGGAAGGGGACTGGCTGCCTAACCGTATCCACGACCACCTGCCAAGCCCAGTCTGATCGCTGCCACAATCTGTCACTAGGTCCGTAATCTGTCCTATTCCTGCTATCGCAGTCCCACCAGTCTGCTCTCGTTGAATGCGTTCGTTTGTATTATGTGCTGCTATCCCTTTGAGAGACTGTCCGTTGGCGAGCATATCAATGAACTGTGATCCGCTGTCCCGGAAGCTCCAGTCACACTGCAACTCACATCCCATCACTACATCTATGTGTAGTTGTTTAATCAGATATTTGAGTCTATCCATCTTCCAGGTCTGTGTATAAACGCCTAAGCTATTCCAATTCTCGAACATCACCCTAATCCAGCCATCCCCTTTGCATTCGGGAAGGTAGCCACTACCACCATCCAGCAGCAACTCAACAGTCCGTTGCATCTCTCGGATTTCTGCCTCTCGCGCTGTATTCAATCTGGGAGCCGCAACGTCAAAATGTTCCAACCGACCAGTCGCGGCGACCTCATCTGTATTCTCCCGCTTGTTGATTGCCTGTTCTATTTCTGCATGAGAAACTGTACAGGATGCACGGAATTTACTGTATCCCCGAAGAAATGATCGATATTTGTTCTTTAGTTCCCAATTTTGAGGGACGGATCTCCAGCGATCCCGACGACTCTGATTTCTACGATTCCGTGTCGAACTCGGTTGCTGTATAGTTTCCGCCCTCCCCGTGTTGCTGTTAGTGACATTGGTACTCGCAACTTGGACTACAGAAGGGTCCGTACCAATGGCAGGGCTAATATCCAGGCGATTGGCTCCCGTCCCTACCAAGGGGCCAGGCCTGTGGACATGACAGACACGGTCCCATCTCACCGTGTCCAAATGAGATGGGAGACGCTCTGTGATCACGACCCCTGCGGAGCCACACCGCTCCCGGATCGTGGGGCGGGTGGCTCCGCTTCCACTAAGGTGGGGGGCACCCTGCTGGGAAGAAATCCCAGCCAACATTGCGGTCAACTGTTTCATCTGCTCCTTAAGTTCGCTGATTTCCGCTGCTTGGGCGGCGTTCTTCTCTTTCGAATCGGCTAGCTGCTTCGCATATTCTTTAGTTTTGAGTACTCTAGTCTGCGTGGCTTCGAGTTTACCGTGGAGGCTCCTGTCGTAGCTCCATCTCCTGTTAGGCGTGAAACCCCACTGACACGGCTACCAACATCGCATGCCTTCGTGCCCTCTTTGTATCCAACTCCTTTAAGAAGGCTCTTCCTAACCGTGTCGGTCATGTCAACAAAGGTCTCAGTTTGAGTGGAACAACCGAGTGTTTTCCGGAGATAAGGGTTGTACTTGGCATTATCCACCAAGTATGTGTCCGATTTTAAGGCAAAGTGAGATGTAGCAGTAAGAGTCGTTGGGTCCCATGAGGACTCGGAAGCGAGTTGAGCTTTCTCCACATAAAAGGAACGCATCAGTCGACTCCTGGTGCTGTCAGAGTATCCACACTGCTTTAGCCAGTGGTACATAAAACAGGAGAGATTGGCAACCGTCTTTCATGCGAACTCATACTTCTGCCTGTTCAAGGGGTCGTTAGGATTATACGCGATGACAATACTAGACACGCCAGTCTCAGGACCCTTTCCAATGATAACGGCGGTATGGAATATCTGGTCGCCGTTAAACCTGATTCGTTGCAACTCCTTACGAAGGGTGGTCCGTGCATATGGAGGCCGGGGTGTTTCAAAGGTACCAGTATTGTTGCCTTGCTCATCTTTAGTCTCAACCGGTTCCATGCGTACCTTTACCTCATAATCGAATAGTTGCACCTCGCTACACTCCAAGATCGTCGTTGCAAGATTGTATCCCATACTGATACGGCCATGCTCATGATGGGCCCTTACTTTTTCAATCTTGGGATTTGCTTCTGGAACCTCCATTATGCAGGCCGAGGGACCGAAGGTGGACATGAGATCATTTGTTTCTATCATTAATTGAAGGAGGGGTCCAATTCTTATCCATGCAGCCTCGCTAGCCTCCAAGAAGTAAGCGAATTTGCTCGATCTGGGAAAGGGGTCGAATGATAATCGTTCCCGTTCTACAGCGTCCTTTGGTAGTCGAAGCTCCCGAATTTGTCGTGTGGTAACGTTGATGTCTGGGAGTGGTTTGTCATACCACTCCAGAGTATCTAAACGACCGTGACGGCACAATTTCTTTTCTGCTTCTTTCAGGCGATGGAGGAGAAGCTGCTTTACCCCGACAACGCACAATCCGCTTTGGACGCTGCAAAGCATCTTCTTGGACTGGGACTCCCAGCACTGGAGTGCTTTAATGTTAACACGAATATTAGATTTGCGCAAATCAATGTTCATTGACTCTATAAGGAGTTTGATGTCAGGAAGGCTTGAGTAAAGGTTGACGGTGACATACATTGACGTAGGGCCTCTATCCTCTTTGTCAGATCCTTTCTTCTGTTTCTTCCCTTTTATATCCGTGTCGTCTTGAGAAGCTCTGTTCCTGCGGGTATCGAGACGGTTGTTAAGCTGAGTTGACGAGACCGGATCTTGTTTGAAAACATACCCTGTCGAGGATTGAAACCAACCGATGGAAGTAGCGTAAGTGTCGGGCCAGTGGGGGCTATCTGCTGTCTCTAGGTTCGGAGAGGAGTTTTGTCAGGCGTAAGTCCCCTCGGCACAAATACAGCGGAGGGATCCAAGATTTTGACGTAAGCTAGCAAGTTCTTCAGCTCGGCAAACATGACCTGTATGTGTTCTTTATCAGGTTGCAGTTGTATCTCAACAGAGAGAAGGGTTTGGCCACTCCCAGGGTCAAGCATAAGTGAAGGGTTTGACAAAGTGGAGTAGGAGGACGTGGTTACAGTTGAGTCGATGGTGGACGGAGTACTACTCAAATCCTGGAGATTCTTTCGCGGGGGGCTCTTTTCATCTATCGAGCAAGCTGCTTCACCGTCGGAATCATCATCACGCCACTCAGAGATGTGCTGTGTAAGACGAATTTCTACAGGGGGTTCAGGGGGCTTAAAGCCTGCTGGTGCCTCATCAAGTGCCGCTCCTACCTTACCATCCTTTGGAGGCAGAGCCAATGCACTATCTTCAATAGAGCCATCATTGTCGTTTGCTGCGTTTGCCTTGTTGGATGCCTGACTGCCATTCTGATCTGCATCCTCCTCCTCCAATTCCATATCCTGGTCGTTGATTTGGACACTTTTCTTTGGCGCAGGGTTCGCATTGGAGGTTTGTCCTGAGCCACTCGCTCTATCTTCATTATCCAAAAGTGGGGCAAACTGATTGTGTGGCTGTTGAGAAGAGGAGAGGCTACGTCAAAGAGAAAGGCTTCGCAGGAGGCGTTCAGAGCCCTGTTGACCTAGAGGAGCGCTATCTTCGTTGGTTGGGCGGGTACAAAGGAAAGGTTAAAAGAATAGAGAGCTCCATTCTCAGAAGAAACATCAATTAGCTTAGGATTTTCATGGTTTCTTGACAAGCGAAAGGGGCCATTGTCTTCGATGGAGATGGCCAAGGATTTCTTGGCCTCGAGGATCTGTGAGACGAGCATGAGAGGGCCAGAATAACAGAGTAAGGCGTATGTGGAGCGGTCCTGATTGTCGAAGGAGATAGGATGAGTGTGAAGGAGGTAGGTTTGACGAAGAAACGAGTGTGCTCGTTTCCCTTCGAGTTGAGAACGGCAATGCCATCAGCCGGGAAGTCGATCGCAGTGAGTCTGAAGGGTCCCCACTTTGGGTGGGCTTGAGATCGGTCTTGGTGTTTGCATTTAAGGACTTTTTGCCTAAGTATTTCTTCGATCTTCAGGCCATTAACTAGGGGTAAAATGGACATGGTGGTCTCATCCTCATCATCAAATTCATACGGGAGTATTGCTGCCTCAGTGGGAGGAGGGATATCGGCAAGTAGATCAGAATAAATCTTCGGGTCAAGCCAGTCGAGTTTGGTGTCGTCTTTGCTCTGGGATGTAGGGTTGGAAGCAGATGTAGCTTTCTTCTTAGGAGGCATCTCAAACTTGTCCTCCAACCGAGACGGCTGAAGGGGAGCAATGTCGTGATCTTCGGTAGGATTTTCGGTAGGAACGGTATCATGCGAAGGGCAAGGTGGTGAGATCGCTGGAGAACCAACCGCAGATCTTTTGTTACCTGAGGTGCGTGGAGGAGTAGTCCCTTCCATTGTAACATCGATGGTTTCGGGGTACCCTGCAGGCACCTCTATTGGCATGTCTGTCGTAGTGATGGAGGAACTCCCAGAGAGCTGCCTTAGAGAATTAAAGGATGAAATCGGTGTAGTCACGGGGGCAACGACGTCGGGGAGATTGCGAGGTGATGGTGGGAAGGATTTATCTTTCAAAAACTGGAGGAGGTCGAGTGCAAAGAGAGAATCCCTGTGGATCCGCTCCCAGACGGAGGTTTTTAGCTCTTGAAGAGAGCGCGATGACAGTAAGGGACAGGGAGCAGTTTGGTGAGTGTGGAGAGGTGAATATGGTGTTGGTGTTCGAGTGGTGAAGGGGAAAAAGTGGCCATGGTGCCAGTGTTGAAAGGCCATGATCCTCGGGCTGTTTCGTGGTGTATCGGGTCCACCGTACGTTCTACGGAGGGCCATTATAGTAAGTGGGTTTCGATGATGTGTGACTTTTTCTTGCTCCGAAAAAGTCACGCAACAAACAGAAAGCCACGGAAGATGTTGGCACTGTTTTAAATCGCTTCCTATCGTGTTCATGCTTCCGCTAAAATTTTGCGAAAAATGATGATGATGTCACGACTGGAATTCCTGCCAGTGCAGATGATTGCGCGCTTTGTTGGAACGGAGAATGCTACACATACAGTTCGACGCGGTGCGACGAGGGACTTTGCCAAAAAGTAGTTTGAAGCACGGGACAATGGGTGAACTTGTTACAGGCAAGAATACTCGACCCCAGCAACAAACAACTCCTGCCCTAGCCAAAGAGCCAAACAGTTGTCAAATTCATCGTCGGTTGCCGTATCATTCAAGTCTCAAAAGAATCAGTTACGTTCGCAACAATCCACCACCACGGCAATCGTGACAATTGCATGCGGAAGATGGACAAGCACCATTCACTTGGCATGAATGATGACAACCAATGCAACAATCAAATTAATGAAAACGGCAATGGCCCACGCAATTGTAAGTGACAAGGATGGACAACAAACACAACAATTGTTGAATAGACGGCAACGGAATGGCAAGAACCAACACAACAATAAAGAAATTGACAACACATGCCACTGTTTCTTCAGCGGACAAAAACACAACAATCAAATGTCAAATTAAACAATAGCAACAATTGAATTGAGTTGATTTTGGGACAATGCAACCAAACAAAATTAATTGCTGTGGGAAGTCTCTTCTTTCTTGTTGATTGTTGTATGAAAGCAGTGGAATCCGGTCCGGGTCTCAATGTTATGTTTACGTGCTAGTTTTTCACGTTCACATCTAGACCTTCATTGTACATCTAAATTCTATTACATATAATATTACATCTTTGAATGTTTAAAGGTAGAGTAAATTGCTATCGCTCTTTTGAGCTATTCTCTGTTGGAGCAATTCAACGTTGTCACGATTTTTGATGAGTAGAGGTTAATTTTTTTTATTCGCCAAAATCCTATTCTCTATTCTCTATTGGTCCAACCAAGTCACAGCCTGAGGCCTAACATAAATATATGATCAGACATCTCGGTATTTTTGTCTAATCCCCACTTGGATCGATTGTAGTCAAATTGTTGGTAATGCTTGACTATGTTGGGTTTGTCGGGGACATGTCAGCATAATGTCACCGTGACAAGACAATGTCACCAAATCTGGGTGACATCCTATATGTCGGCGACATTTTTAGCTCTAATCTCACCCAGTCACGTGTCATTTGGATGAGTCACATGTCTTTTCCAGTCTGTCTGTTACATCACCGCTATGTGAGAAGTACATAGGATACAGACCAGTTCTGTTTCCTATATTATTATGCACAACAGGCACAACAGCCTGGACTTCATAATCGGGGAACAACAAGCTTTCCAATTAAATAGTTCCATCCTCCTCACCATGACCGCAGATATCTCCGGCCATAGAAGGCATTAGACTGTGCCATCGCCAACAGTCCGTAGCCCGCAGCGAACTCTTTCAACAGGTATAACTCGCAAGGTGAGAGCACTATTTTTACTATTTGATTTGGCTTATGGCGCGTTTTGCACTAATTAATTGTTTCAATTACACTGATACATGCCTCCCAACCCGCACTGGGATATCTCAGCCCACAGTGCAAATTAGGCCGCGCCGCCTTCAGCGCCGACTAGCTAGCAACAACAGCTAGCCGACCATCCAACCGCCAAGGTGAGAATCCATGTAGTTTTTTGTTTCGTCAATTTTTCGCTCTGACACCACACGCATTTTTTCAATTAAATTGTTACTTGCCACCAACCCGCACTGGGATATCTCAGCCCACAGATCGAATTAGGCGCGCCAACCTCAGCGCCAACTAGCTAGCAACAACAGCTAGCCGACTATCCCACCGGCAAGGTGAGAATCCATCTGGTTTTTGTGTTTCGTCAATTTTTCGCACACCCTCATACTAACATTTTTTTCAATTAAATTGTTACGTGCCACCAACCCGCACTGGGATATCTCAGCCCACAGTGCGAATTAGGCCACGCCGCCTTCAGCACCGACTAGCTAGCAACAACAGCTAGCCGACCATCCCACCGGCAAGGTGAGAATCCATCTGGTTTTTTGTTTCGTCAATTTTTCGCACACACACACATACTAACATTCTTTCGAATTAAATTGTTACGTGCCACCAACCCGCACTGGGACATCTCAGCCCACAGTGCGAATTAGGCCGCGCCGACCTCAGCGCCAACTAGCTATCAACAACAGCTAGACGACCATCCAACTAGCAAGGTGAGAATCCCTTTGGTTTTTTTGTTTTGTCAATTTTTCGCACACCCTCATACTAACATTTTTCAATTAAAAGTTACGCCTCTCTGAGCCCGCCCTGGGATATCTCAACCCACAGTGGAAATTTGGAGGCGCCGCCACCAGCTGCCACTAGCCAGCAACCATAGCTTGCTGGAAAACAAACTCGCGAGGTGAGAATCAATGTGGTTTTTTTGTTTCGACAATTTTTCGCACTGACACATCCACGCAATTTTTCAATTGAAAAGTTACGCCCCTCCGAGCCCGCCCTGGGATATCTCAGCCCACAGTGGGAATTTGGCCGCGGCGCCGCCAGCGACCACTAGGCAGCAACCAAAGCAAGCCGCCAGTCCACAACCCAAGGTAGATTTGACTTGTTTTTTTGTATGGACATTTTTCACCCTGACACATCCACGCAGTTTTCCAATTAAAAAGTTACTTTCCTCCCAGCCCCACCTGGGATATCTCGACCCACAGTGGAAATTTGGCCACGCCGCCACCAGCGACCACTAGGCAGCTACCAAAGCAAGCCGCCAGTCCAACTCACAAGGTGAGATTCAATTTTGTTTTTGTTGTGACAATTGACACAGACACTCATTTTTCAATTAAGAAGTTACGTGCCTCCCAGCCCGACCTGGAATATCTTCATCTCAAGTGGCAGAGTGAATTAGGCCGTGCCGCTTCCATCACCCGCTAGCCTGCAAAGCATCCAACTTGCAAACCTTTTGTTTTTATGCTTTCACAGTTCTTGCATGCACAGTAACAAATTTTTTACAATTAAATTGTGAAGTCCCTCCTGGCCCGACCTCAGCGCGAACTGGGATATCTTGACCCACAGTGGGGATTTGGACGAGCTGCCACCAGCTACCTCTAGGCAGCACTCCAACCGAGCCGTCAGTCAAACTGGCAAGGTGCGATTCGATGTCGTTTTTTTGTTTCGACATTTTTTCTCTCTGACCCCTTCATGCGTCCCTCTCTGCCCAACCTGGGATATCTTAATCCTATTAGACTCTTAATGGTGCAAAGTCCTCCAAAGTAGCCTACTTTTCAGTTCTCTTTTTTGTGAACAAATGAATAAATAAATAAATAATTGTATGACATTGAAATGTTAATTTTGATATTGTATTTTATTTTATAATAATTAGCTTTATTGAATTAGTGCATCATGAGCTAATTGTGGTGCAAAATTAGTGCTCAGATCACTTTCCAAGTTGGTTATTGTAAAAGCAATTCATTAATGTTGTTAAGACACCTACCACCTAGTATTGCTACTAACAATTACTACTAGTAAGTACTACTAGGTGAGGACATGTCGCCATCTTCGAAATGTCGCGACACGGCGACTTTCTTTGGGCCATCTTGTAAACCCCTAATGTCGCGACATGTCTTGGTGACATCTTGCGACATGTCACTCGTGTCATATGACGTGACAAAAGACTTTCTTTTGAGAGCCTCCGAAGACATGTCGTGTCCCCGACAAACCCAACATAGATGCTTGAATACACTGATAGGATTCATTGGATTGAAGATACATTCCAACTCATCATCAACAGATGACCAAACAACTACTTGCCTGTACAAAGCAGACCACATGGGAAAATGGCTGATACAGTTGTTAATATCCTCCTCCGACATCCAATGAGGACAGTCAGAATAGCCACGGGATAATAGCTGCTTGTGCTTGTCAAAAATCCAACCAACAATGGGCTCACTCATTGTTTCAGGAAAATGATAATGATAAACTTTTTCATCATTGGTAAACTGAACTACTATGTACTGGACAACTTCCGACTCATGGTCAAAAGCTACTGCAGTATCCAAAGTCAAATTATGGCGTTTTTGCTTACTCGTCTGCTAAAAAATAATTAAGAACTCGCTAACGCCTAACACGAACTTTGATAAAGTTCGCGCTGCTAAGTTCGCAAACCGAGTCAAATCTCTCCCAAAATTTTGGCTAGCCTAACCTTACTTGAATTTTTATCCTCGTTTCAAGGATAAAAAATTCTGGCGGAAATTGGTGAAACCGTCAAATTTTGTATCCTTGAAATAAGGACAAAAATCGTCTGTGTCCGTTCTCAAGGTCGCCATTTTCGGGGATCGTGTTGCGGTCTCTCTTTTTCTACATCATTCATCAGACAACATGTTGGGCTATCGGTTGGTATGTTTTGGTCTTGTTGGGTGCTCTACAGCCCCAGATACGAACCAATGCTTCCGACACTTATTTTCACAAGATACCTACCCAAACCGAGTTTTTTCTTTAAGCAGCTTAGTACATGTTTCAACCGCGCCAGGTGCGCGAATCGATGTGGTGCATCTATGTGCTACTAAGAGTGGTCACATAGGAGCTGGTACTGTTTGCACATAATTTTTTTGTCCTTATTTCAAGGATAAAATTTTTCACCATTTTTTGAGATCAAATGAACTATACCTGCCAAACTTAATGAAACAATTTTGCATCAACTCCATGTTTATCACCAAACCTTAGCATCAAATACCAATATTCACTGCAGGTATCAACTAATTTCCACTTGGTATGAGTCTGGAGACTGTCTAGTTGTGTTTTTATTGCTCCATCAAAATGGGTTTTTATCCTTTTTGGGGCCTTGAGTAAGGCGAAATTATCCATGATTTCCTTACCCTTCTTATTTACCTATCTACCACCTACCTACAGTACAAATAGTATTATGTCAGATTATGTACTACACTTAAGTAGGTAGAGGAAGGACAGCATGATCAATGACGTACCATACCTCTGATAGCCTCTGATCACATAAACAAAAAGATGGCAGTTGTGGGAGAACCTTTCACCTAGCTTCCTCCCACATATTTCGGTTCCACGAATGCCACCATGACCAGCAAGCATAGCTCCACCACCACCTCCTCCAGCTACAACCTCTTGTCCATCCCATACTACGACGAATCATTATTCGCCAAAATTCACGAGGCGCCCACCTTCCTCCCCCAACACGAAAATGAGGAATCGATCCGAGGCATACTGTACGTCACAGCGGTAATAACCGTTCTTCATTATTTAATACTTCTCCTAATGATCAAGACAAATTACCAACGAGACGGATCCAAGGCCACTGCATCATCGGATGAAACGAAAGAGAAGGAAAAGCAATCACTCGCGGCATGGAAGGCATCCTATCAATCGACCAATCTACTCGTGAATCTCACCCTCGGCTGTCTTGGGATCTACTACGAGCTATCGTCACAACACACCGATCGATCCATCACAAACAAAATAATAGGTTATCCCACCATTCGTTACTTTGCCATCATACAAATCGGATATCAATTATGGGCATTGCCCGTGGGAATACTCAAAGTGGGAGAAACTCCCTCTATGATCGTACATCACCTCGCGGTCATGTGCGTCGCGGGAGTGAGTGCATTTTTATCCTGCGGGTTTCGATACTTTACACCCTTCTTCTATGGAGTTATTGAGATTAGTTCCGTGCCCCTTTCGGTGATGAATGCATTCAAACATAATCCTCGGTGGATTGAGAGGTATCCGTCGGTGTATTCGAATGTGCGTCTTTTGTTCGGGGTGACTTTTTTAATCGTACGAGTGGTGCTGTGGACTCCGTTTTATTGGGATTTTATTACCCTTGCCATGATGCTTCTTCGTAGTAGTGAGGCGGGATCGACCAAGGTTATTTTGGCATTGTTTAATTTGAGTTCCATTGTGTTGACAATGTTGCAGTATTTTTGGGCAAGTAAGATTGTTTCCGCCATGGTGAAAGGTGGACCGAAGAAGAATGCGAAGAAAGGCGATTGAGAGGGTTTGAAGAGGGGCTTATATCGTTTTGTTGGATGAATTGAAATTAATAATGTAAAAGCAACAATTTGAAAATTTCAATCTAAAGTAGATCGCTCTATCTTATCTATCAACATCCATCTTCGCGGTTTCCCCAATCATTCAAGGCGGCATTCGAATAGCACCATCAAGACGAATTACTTCTCCGTTCAAATATGGATTTTGCACTATGCACCCTACAAGTTTGGCAAACTCGGCAGGATCACCAAGACGAGGTGGACAGGGCACTAACTTTACTAAATCTTTGTGTACCTTTTCTGGAAGTCCGGCGAGTAATGGAGTCATGAAAAGCCCTGGAGCCTGTAAGACAGACACATACCATTATGATAGATCAGAGATAATTACAGTTTCAATCAAAACGTTAGCAACGCACTCAGTGCACCACGAACTTACCACAGTCATGACACGTATTCCCAAAGGAGCCAAATCTCTTGCCATTGGCAATGTCATTGCCACAACGGCACCCTTACTAGCAGCATAAGCAACTTGTCCAACTTGACCATCGTACGCTGCCACCGATGCAGTATTAATAATACACCCTCGCAATCCGTCACTGTCCACCGCTCTTCGTGCCATTCGATCTGAGGCCAATCGAGATAGATTGAAAGTGCCGCTAACGTTAACATTCATTGTTTTTGTAAAGTCTTCGAGAGGATGGAGGCGATGCTTGATGGAACCATCATCGTTTTGTTTCTGGGACAGTATTTTCTTGGCCGGTGCAATGCCAGCGCAGTTTATTGCCACGTTGACTTGATTTTCCGGTGTCAAAGTAGCATGAACAGATGAACATTAGTCCCGCCATCGCTTGTTGAATAGCGGCCGATCCTCGTGCAACGTCGCAGTGTCACATGACATCATCACACGTACCTTGCTCTCCGAACTCCTCCTCTACCACATTCAAAGCAAAGCTGACATCCTCCTCCCTCGTGACATCCGTCATTGCAAACTTAAGACGTCCCTCGAGGCCATCGTTTCCTAGAGCATCCTCCATTTTCATAAACTGTTCTTGGGCCGCAGGTCCGCAATCGGCCACGACGACGCGTGCCCCGTTACGGATGAGATGAGACGCGGTTGCGGCTCCGAGACCTGAGGCTCCGCCGGAGATTATGGCGACTACGTGTTGGAACATTGTATTGGGGTTGTGTGTGTTTACTTCTGTTATTCCGATAGGAGAACCTGTGCATATATCCTTGATTGTTCTTGATGATGTTCTTCCTTCTTCCTTCTTCCCTCTTCAGTTGGTGGGTTCTCTTGAGTGTCAAAATTAACGTGGCGGTGCATGAATGCCCTTGGTGCCATTATTTTTTGAAATCTACCCACCGTTAATAAGAACCCGTAGATATAGGGTATTGTACGTATGAGACATGATACACATAAAAAAATGTCTACCCTACCATACCTTTTTACTTGCCCGCGTTGTCAAGCCGTTTTCATCTTGAAGAAAACACGTACGATATGGTATTGTATGGTACTGCTCACGTATTGTATTGTATTGTATTGTATTGCATTGTACTCGATTGTATCGTCTCTCTAGAGAGAGAGGCAGCTCCCCTCACCATCACACCCTATCACACTTCACAACACAAGACAGCACTAAACACAACACGATGAAACGCCGTCCCCTCAAAGGCTTCGACGAAGGCTCGTCCTCCTCCGAAGACGAAAACGATGCCTTCGCCGCCGCCATCTCCAAAAAGAACAAACGTCCTCGCCCTCTCCTCGACGACGACGACGACGGGGAAGGCGACAAGCTGCGCCGACAAGATTCCAACAACAGCAAAACGCACGAAGAAGCCATCGACGCCGGCACATCCGCCAAACGACATCATCATATGAATGCCGCTCGACAGGTCAAGATGGATGCCCTCTTGTCGGAGCTGCAGTCGACCAAACCGACGGACCCTTCGCCGGCTGCTGTGGGGGCGATGGAGTATGGAAGTATCGAGGAGGGTGAGAGCTATTTCGGGCCGGGGAGTATGAATCATAGGCCGAATAAGATGGGGAGTTATGTTGAGCCTGGTGAGTGATTGTTGACTGAGTGGTTTGCCTCGATGGAAGTTACCTACTCAATGATTTTGAATGACTCACTAGATGTTTTACACCCAACCCCAACTGCCTCTCAATTCACCTAAACAACAATACCGAAAGGTCAAGAGCATTTGACAACGAATATTTTTGTAGGAAACTTGGACCCTTGCACTACCGAGGAGGAATTAACTGACGTCTTCCGGGAGTTCGGTGAGATTATTGGATGTGATTTTGGTTCTTGGCGGGATGGACACTAACACAACGTGCTAGATGCATTGCACTATTCCCTCAATCCCGATTCGATGAACTTATCATGTTCTTCATCTGGATGTAATTGTCGCCTTCAATGCCATTCTTTGCATCCAACGTATTACATCAGGCGATCTATACTCTGTGAAAATCATGTGGCCCCGCACAGCCGAAGAAAGAGCCCGTAACCGTAATACGGGATTCGTTTGTTTCATGTCCCGAAAAGACGCAGAAAATGCCATGGAAGCATATTGCGATGCCGACCCCTTAGAGACTGGACGTCGCATGTTATTGCGTTGGGGGAAGAATGTGAAAAAGACTGTCAAGTTTGGCACCGGTGGGGTGCCTACGCACTTTCGAAAGAAGCCACGTGCGGACAAGTCAAAGATCAAAGGTGCTCGTCCGACTAATGCAGAGCGTTCAGGTATCGAAGAAGGCACTTCTTTCCAGGAAGCAAGTCAAATTTCTGGATCGGAACACAATGGCAACGCAAATCAAAATGATTCGTTTGTGGCGCCCACGCTGTCGTCTGGGCAAGAGGAAGCCACCAAACGAATTTTACCAGTGGAAAGATTGGGTCCGGTCTATGATCCGTCTAAACATGCTGCCTCAGCTATCGTAGTCACTACGCCGTCCGATCCCCGTCGAGCGAAATTTATTACTACCGTGGCATCGTTTGTTGCCAAGGATGGATCTATTTTGGAGCAAAAGCTGATCGAAGCGCAGTCGTCGAATCCTGATTTTCAGTTCCTCCTGCCTGTTGAGAATGATACGTGCCGTGGAGATTATGACAATGAACGTCTAGCGGAACATATCTTTTATCGATGGCGCGTTTACGCGTTCGCTCAAGGCGATGGTTTGAACTCTTGGAGGACAACACCTTTCGTAATGATAGAGCCGCATGGAAGATTTTGGATTCCTCCGTCGTTGAATGTTGAAGAAGCCCAGAGGGAAGAGGAGGCCGAGAAACGCAGAGAACAGAGTAGAATGGCTGCGCAGGAAGAGCGAAGGAAATTGGCCGACGAAAAAGATCATATTCATATGACCGGGAGACAAATCGAACGTGCTACGGGCAATGACAGAAGAGGTGCAATTAAATTGAATGACTGGGAGAAAGAAAAATTCCATGACTTGCTTCGAAACAAATTGTGTGCGACTCAAGAATCAATCTGCGAAGCAATGGCTTTTGCATTTGACAAAAGTGGAGCTGCAATAGAAATATCACAAATTTTGAAGGAAGCGCTCCTCGAGTCCACCAATGGTATCAGTGTAGATACTAGAATTGCAAGACTGTTTCTTTTGTCGGATATTCTGTTCAATTCGCAACAACCTGGGGTAAGGAATGCATTTCAGTATCGTGATGCCATCGAAGCAATGTCTCCAGAAGTATTTGAAAGCTTAGGTAAGCACGGTAATGGCAAGGCGGGCCGTATGACGATGAATAGATTGAGGAATGCTGTTAGTTCTGTGTTAAGTGCGTGGACGAATTGGAGTGTCTACAACACAACATTTTTGGATCAGTTGGAATGTCGTTTTGAGGGAAGGGAGTATACTCCTCCAAAGTTTGATCAAGAGAAGGAAAACGCCGGAGAAGATACCGTTGATACAACAAATGAGAACCCTGAGGATACCATGAAGGAAGAGCAAGCAGCTGTGTCGACTGTCCCAAGAGGACAATGGACATCTTCAGAACCAATTCCTGTGGACAACTTGGATGGTGAGGCCTTGGAGAATGTTGATGGCGAAGCATTAGATGAAGGGTTAGACGGAGCTGAACTCGAGAAAGCGGCTGTATCTACTGTTCCAAGAGGGGAATGGACATCTGCTCAGCCAATTTCTTTAAACAACATCGACGGGGAAGCGTTGGATGGTGAGGCATTAGAGGATGATCTAGACGGTGAAGAACTTGATGATATTGACGGCGAACCACTAGATGATATAGATGGGGTAGTTTTGGAGGGCCATGAAGATTGTTAATTCTCAAGTTTAAATGAAAAAGCTCTATTATTACTACTTTTGTTCAGCTCTACATCTATTTCTTCTTTAGGACTATTTTTAGCTAGGACGGCTACCACGGTGTGGTATTGTAGTACGGTAAGCCTTCCATGCCTGCTTAGTATTGTATTGTAGGATAGAGGCTAGACAGAGGTAGGACTAAGGATACTTTTAGGATATAAAGGTATTGTAGGCTAAGGAAGGTAGGCCCAGGGTAGGCCCAGGGTAGGCCCAACACACCGTCGTGGAAAGGAAAGCCATCAGGAGAGAGAGCCACTGCAGGCCACTGCATCCATTGGCTCATGGCACTACCGAGTTTTCCCAACGTGTGAAGCTTGAAGCATGACTGTGCTTTTCGATTGGCTGAAACTGATTGCTGTCTCGAAAGCAGCTCTGCAGCGGTCGTTACCGGGTCAACAATCGACAACCGCATTTGTCTTTATCGACCATAAAAGAAAAACGCATCGCCTTGATTTACATAACCGACGAAGGAGATGGCACGATGTGCCATTATACCATAGCAGTGATGAAGGTGGGGGTATTGATGGAGATGATAATAAAATGGGTCCGATGGCGACTCGACAAGCACCATCACAATTCATTGAACCAGACAACTATTGGACGCTGCCACGTCTGTACGTTGGTCCAAAAAGATTGACACAGAGTTCCATTGTTACTCTCTCCCCCGAACAGACACATTATCTCACGAAGGTCATGCGGCTCTTTAAGAGGAGAAAATCGGCGGATGTCAGTGACAATGACGATGTTACCTCGGGGAAAGAGTGTGTTAGATTATTCAATGGTGAGGATGGCGAATGGCTTGCAAAAGTGCGCGTCCCTTTGAAGCCGGATGAGGAGGGAAACAAAACTAGAAAACGACGTCCTTCAAAACACAGAAACGAGTTACCACTTGAAGCAGAATGTCTTATTGAATTGAGAACGCAGACTATCCATGATGTTTGCCGTCCATGGTTACTCTGTGCCCCGCTAAAAAACCAATCTCGCATGAAAGTAATGATTGAGAAATGTACTGAACTGGGAGTAGGAGCCATAATTCTAGCCAAGTCAGATCGCATGGATGGAAGTATATTTTTGGGTGCATCTAGCCATAGAAACGATTCAGAAAACTTTGATGCTATGTATGGGGGACAAGACGACAATTTCAGTGGGTTGGGTGTCGAGAAGCTTAGGTTGCAAGCAATTGAAGCGTCGGAGCAATGTGAACGATTGAGTATACCCTGTATCACAAGTGACGCGTCTTCGATGATTGATGTAGATAATGATATCAGAGATTCAATGTTGACGATGAAAGACATTGTTAGACTATGGTGCAACGATTGGAATCGACGTAATGGTGAAGGTAGGAAACTACTTATATGCAGAGAGCGATCAGAACAAAGTACAGATGTTGAGCCAGTGCTCAATGCATTACGTGACACCAAAAATGTTATATTCGTCGTGGGACCAGAGGGCGGGTGGAGCAAGGAAGAGGAGACACAATTTGATGCTTTATGTTCACAATACGTTGGCAAAGAGTCACCGATCCAGTGTGTTTCACTCGGATCTTCAGTACTTCGGGCAGAGACAGCTAGTGTAATGGCTGTTGGTGCTTGGTCATTGGTTCATGATTTATAAATATTGTTAGTCCTTGACATACTGTTGAGCGTTGCAGTTGCTGACTCGTCTATACCAATGCGATTTTATTTTGCTCTTTTGTAATTCACCACTTGTCAAGACCTCAATTATAAGAGTCTGCCATCAATAAATTTGTTGTGACTTTCACCAGATATTGATTAAACGTCATGTATCCTCATTCTATTAGAACTCATCGCTCAAATCTGCATGTCCAATATCCGACTCTGTTGTCAAAACATTTTCAAAAGCACCGTCATCCCCCGACCCTGAATGAACCACATCCGATATAACCTTCCCCAAAGAAATTTCCTCTTCCCCATGCTCCCAAGTAAAGATTAATATCCATACTAACATCATAAACGCAAATGCATTCGCCACCCCAGCAAAATTCAAACTCTTATAAGAATCAATATTGGCGTCCAAATAACTATTGAACCAAAACATGGGCAGGAAGGTAATAACGTTCAATCCGAACAATGCTCCAATAAGTCCCCGTGTGTCGGTCCGTAGACCGAGCGAGATCCCGTAGAGACCACCGAGGAGGAAGCGCATCCATGTCGTGACAGTTGGAAGTTCGGGGAAGGTTGTGGCATTTGGTTGGGAGCGGTAGGCTTTGCATTTGTTGAGGAGGGACATTTTGGGATGAATACGGAGAATTCCAATGAGATCGATTGGTGTAGAAGGGCGCTGTTTGACGAAACACGATGGATTTTATAAGATGAATGGAGTGATTATAACGTTGACCGAGTGAAGAGGGGCAGTTTTTGCCATGGTAGAAGCATGGTAGATATGGTAGAGTTGCGAGATGAATGTGCGGTGGCCGTAGTGCGATGATGTTGTGTGTCCGATAGGGTCCGATAGGGTCCGATCCTGGTCCTATCAATGCTATATCATTTGAAAAAACACTTTCAACTACGTCTAAAAATGTACGATAACAAAAATGTCCTCCGATATTCGAATCTATTCTATTCGGCTCCACCAAATTCCGTCCCCATCGGAATGTCCGAACTTCCCGCCACAGCCTGTCAGCTGTCATCACGCACGTGCAGGCGTCAGGCAAAACCACGCGCCTCGAGGGAGTTCTGCGTCGGCGACAGAAGAAACAGCCCACACACAAAATAAAACAGAGCATCAATCTGCCAATGAAAGTTGTCGTGGCAGATGGCAATCGATGGCGGCGACATCTGACAGAACAACCTATAGTGAGAATTTCTAGAGTGATCGCGCCATTCGACGTGGTTATCTCTGACCTTCAGTATTGTAATACTGTCATTTTTCTCTGTCATCGTCAAATTGCTTGGGCCACTGAATGAATTCATCATTAGTTAGCTTCACTGATTAAATCAAAAATTACTGGTGTTCATTCTGCAGTGGATGCATTGATGAAAGATTGATTTCCATTCTTTTTTCTACCATTTACAAAGAAATGAGCAAGACTTCGTTGCTCCTCGTTTCTGCCATTGCAGCGTCAAACTTGGCATCATCTTCCACCAGTTGTGATGCCTTTGCATCTCGATCATCCTGCGCGTCAAGAACGCCACCGGCCTTTCAATTGTCTACAAGAATCACCGAAGTCAGAAAATGCCCTCCATACGAATCGTCTCGAACGGCTCTTTTCTTGTTCGGGATGAACGGGAAGAAGGACTCACCGAATAACGAAAGTAACAGCAACAGCAACCAAGTCGACGTCACGTCCAAGTCCGACGACAACAATGAAACCTTCCTCTCCAAACTCGGCCCCACCATCAAAATAGCCCTCCCCTCCTTCTTCCTGGGAACCATCGCTACACTCTCCGTCCTCTTCCTCCCCCTCCTATCCGACTACTACGATGCATTTAGCGGCGCCTCCTCCCAAAGCAACTTCTACGGCGAGACGACATCCAGCGCCTCCAACGGCGGGAAGACGAACAACATCAACCAACCCGTCATCCTCTTCGAAACCATTCTCAATGATTTGAACGATGCCTACGTCGACGATGTGGATATTCAGAAACTGTTCGAAACGGGAGTCAAGGCCATGACGTCCAGTTTGGATCCCTATACGGAATTCGAGTCGAGGCAGGAGGCGCAAGATTTGGAAGAGGTCGTTAGCGGACGGTATGGAGGGGTGGGGTTGGTCATTCGGGGGAATAATAAGCTGGCGATGATGCAGGCCGACGATGAAGATTTGGTGTTAGAAATGGCAGAGCCAGCCGTGAACAAGGACAACGGGAACGACAAGGAGCGGACCGTCAAGCCTCCCGTGGCGGTCAAGAATACGCTGCAAGACGAAGGAGATGATCCATCGTCGGAAAAAGCCGAGAGGAAACGAAAATTACAAAAATCCATGGAAGATGGGATTCGTGTCGTCTCCGCCTTTGAGGGATATGCCTACGACGCCGGATTGAGAGTGGGCGACAAACTCCTTGCCATTGATGACTTTCAAATCAAACCCACCACGAGTGTGGATGAAGTTCGGAATCATTTGCGGGGTGAACCAGGCACGCCTGTATCCATCACCTTCCTTCGGGAGGGAGTGGGCGGGGAGAAGAACGAACCGCAGACAATTTCTATGGAGAGGGCCGTTGTGCATATACCCGATGTGAAGTACTATGGGTATATTGGTGACCCCAAAGATGGGATTGGATACATTGATCTAAGTGGGTTTGCGAATGATGCCGGGAGAGAGGTTAGGTATGCCATTCGAGTTCTTCAGCATGGCGCTGAAATGATTGCCAGGTCGAATGATGGAGGGGTAACGGAAAGTGATGAACCAGGCAGAATCACCGTGGATTCGATTGATACGACGAAATTGAAGGTGAGTCTCGATGTCTCCCACTCATGCGGCCATGCTGGCTATTTATTTCACTGTGTATCTGACTTTTCATCGTGTTTCATTCCCAAACTATAAGGGCCTAGTACTCGATCTCCGAGGCAATCCGGGAGGACTTCTTACTTCAGCCGTCGATGTGGCTACGCTATTTGTCCCAAACGGATCTGACATCGTTTCAGCAAAAGGTCGAGGGTTTCCCGAAACACTGTACCGCAGCAGAACCGAGCCCATCCTCAACCCAAACACACGCCTCGCAGTTCTCGTGAATGAACAGACGGCCAGCGCAGCAGAGATTGTCACCGGAGCTGTGCAGGATCTTGACGTGGGGGTGGTCGTTGGAAAAGGACGGACGTTTGGTAAAGGTCTCGTTCAGAACGTGCAGGATTTGCCGTACCAGACAGCTCTCAAATATACAGTTGCAAAATACTACACACCGAGTGGGCGGTGCATCCAAAGTACGATTTATGGGGAAGGTGGCCGGGGTGCCAACGTAGTGGATGCTTCATCGGACGAGGAGAACGAGTCATTCAAGCCGTACAAGGCGAAGAAAGTTGCAGATAAGGACAGGATGGTATTTCTAACTGCGCATGGGCGAGAAGGTGAGTACCCTGTTTTGATTCTTCTCTGCATGTGATATTGCCCATGGCTCATGCTGTGTCTTTGAATTGTGTATATTGTCCCACAGTGAAGGATGGTGGTGGAATCGAGGTTGACTACAAAGTAGATCCTGAAACTGCATCGCCCATAGAAGTAATTCTTCTAAATTCAGGCATGTACACTGACTTTGCTGCCGAATGGAGTAAGCACAACGTACTAACTGACAACTTCAAAGTCGACGATGCAACATATAAAGAATTCCAACGATTTGTAGAAAAGAGGCAAAAGGAGGGCGATCTCAAATTGGAAGCGCTGTACGATGCACAGCTGAGTGAGTTGAAAAAGAAATTGATTAAAAGCAAATTCGACTCAGCTTCTCGTGAACTGGAAAAGTTACGGTCGGACATCATTGCCGATGTGAAAAAAGACTTCAAGACATACAAAAATGAAATTATTGAAGACCTCGAGCAGAGCATTTTAGCAAGGTATCGACCAATGATTTGTTTGTTTTAGTGTCCGTAGTTTTATTCTTCCTCATTATTGTTTGTCCGTCCCGATGTTTCCTTTACCCCCTGTCCATTTACTTTCAGATATCTCCCTGAGAGTATGTTAATAGAACGAAGCCTCAAATCTGATTTGCAAGTCATCGAGACAGCGAAGATGCTCAAGAATGAAAAACAGTTCAATACCATTCTCGCTCGGGACAAGCTCACAAAAGAGAATAACTACAACACTGCGACTACACTCGAAAAGCAAGCAATCCATGCAAATTAGTAGTGAATTTATGTCATGCCATAAAAGGGAGTTTGATTCTGCAAAATCTCCAAACCACTTGTTGATTGAAAATTGTCAGTACCAAGTGCTATAGAATAGAATATTGAATGATTTTGGTACATTTGTTTGCTTGTTGAGATTAGTTGTTAAGAAGGACAAGACTATTGCACATAAGGGACACTTCTTGTCATTGTCATGAGTATAATTGAATTCATTTAAGATAAAATCCAATGAAGATACAATCCAGTGTAGTGATAGGTTCCAATAACTATGCATCCCTAGTACATAATGGGATTCTGCGGTGCTTGTGTGATTTAGTGACTCTTCGTGTCTCCGTAAATGATGCACTCAAAGCTGACCCCCCAGACTGAAAAACACACTGGAAATGGCACTGATTGAGCACAAGTAGCACCAAGAGACAAAAGTAGCATCCAGAGACAAAATCTAGCGCACTAGACCTGAATCTTTTGGAGGAATTTGTGTTGACTTGTCGGCGGTCTTGTTCCCTTGAATTGTCAATCAAACATTATTGAAAAAGGAAAAATACTTGCATTCCTTTGAAGTATTGCTCGTGAAGATTAAAGTGTCAATTGGTACTTGATTAAAATACCATGGACATTAATTTTTGCACAACATCTTATGACCTCAAAATATATTTTTTATATCATGCACAGCCGGAGTATCAAAAACCGAATGAATCAAAAGATGACATAATTGATTTATGGTAATATAACAAAATGGGAATACCTTTAGTTCTACATTTCCTTTCTGCTCTTGTCAACATTCTAGCAGGCGAATTTCATGTTCACCTGTTTTCGGTAAAAAATACAACTCTTGTCAAGTTTCTGCTGTACTCCCCAGTAACAGTTCACTTCATTAATTAGGCTAACAAATTACTTACATACCTTTCTTGAGCTCTTGTCATAGCAACGTTTGGTATTCATTTCATGCTTCAATTAAAAATGGAATGTCATTGTGGATCAAGTGACTTTAGAGTTAACTTCTGCATTACTTGCTTTATTTCTGTCCTACCTCATCAAGTGGAGTTTCAGATCAACCATTTTTGTTCACAAAAGTTGTCACAGAACTAATTGTATGAATAGTTTCATTAAAATTTTGTCTAGAAACTAATAGTTTAAGAATGGTAAATGGGGCATTATATAGAGTTATGTACACAATTCGATGACACATTGTGATTTTTGTCAAAAAGGTTTCTCGACTTTCTTGAATGTTGCTTTTTTGGGGTTCGGGGCAGGATGGTAGGATAACTCATTTTGTTCATTTGTCATTATATTGTAGATTTGATGTTTACTTGTCCTGGGTATGTCCTTGGACATACCAAGTAATGCCCTATAATTTGGTAGGATATACAATTTTTGAAGAAACTGTGTGAAGTGCTTGCACAAGTTTTGCGACCATCCAATTCGCCTAAATCTAAGTCAGGAATAATGCACTAATACAAAAACAAGTATGGCATGTAGTGCACACACACCAGCAGTGTTTACACAAAATAGCTGCAATGCTAGACATGTCAAACTTCTTCTTTAAGCGCATTTTAGTGCAATAAACTAGCAATTCCATGTTATTTCCCTTTATGTCCTGTCCTCAAAATGTCCCAAGCACATAAAATGTCCCCAAGGCATGTCGCAGACATGTCACAAGTGATGTCATTTAATAATTATTCGACAATGTACCTAGGACCTAGGACAAACAACACTAAGTTGTAAGGATTACATGGAAATTTCATCTAAGTGTTCTTTTCCATAAAGTTACCTTGATCATGAATTTAGTAGATTTTTCAACAGAAAACTTTGAAGTATCATAGACCAAATTCACAAATTTCCCAGTAAAGCAGATTGTTTATTTATTCTTACCTTGATGAAAAAACATTTTGAGAGCACACATCTTTCCTTTAACAAGCAATCAAAGCACTTGAATACAATCAACAGCAACATACAAAAGCAACAAAATATTAAGAATAACTGAATTACCATGCCTGTCCGTGTTACTCACCATGAATGCAGGGAGATGATCAATAGTGGATGGAGGATGATATAAGAGTATGGTCCTAACCTTTTGACTCTTGTACTGCTTTTACATCACATGTAGCATTTTAATTTGAGAGATTGTTTTATGTTTGGAATTGGATACATATGAGCTATGGACACCCTTTATGCTTCAGCTAATGCCTGGCATATCTCTGTTGCAAACTTTCTTTATGAAAATGTCATACAAATGTTATTACTCTTCCATTCCTGTGGCTTTCCACAAGTGGAGAATTCTTGCTCTGCCTATGTCATTACTATCACTAAACTACAATTGTCTTGGTAAATTGCTTCTATCCCCTCATGCAAACACCCCTCCTCCCCTACCTCACTTTTTGTTGTGCCACTTTTCAGCACATCCCATATCTTGCAAAGCATGCACTAAAAGCCTCAACAGACAAACAAGCACAAGTTCCACAATTACCAGGCAAGAATCTGCAAAAACTAGACTTTGGAATCTTTAGTGTTGGGTGACCCTCCTCCAATGTAAATGCTACGTCCAGAGAAGTGATAGCACATACCACGATATGTTGACATGCCATACGATAGAAGCACATGACATGATCATAGCTTCCAAGTCAGACATAAAGTACACAAAAACCTGAACAATGTAAAGATTTCCTGTTTTTTTGTCAAGAGCAATTCAGATGTGTGTCTTTTCATCATAACATTTGAAGGTGTGTTGCTTCAAGATAAAATAAATCCAATCTCAGTGTCCACATGTGCAACAGCATTATATATTACAATGCTCACATCCTAAACCTTGGTCACTACAACAGGGTCATATCTATTCTGTAGGACTGATTTTATAAAAATGGACTTCTTGATATTTTAGATCACAGTCAGGCTCTTTGTGATGTTTTTGATAACCATCTTGTTCGCAGCTTAACTCAAGATTATTGCACTAAGATTAGACCCTAGGGTTGCTTAGATGATGTTGCTGGTATCATCTTGAGAGGATTGAGTGGTTTAACAAAGCTGTTTGCAATTGAAGGGAAATCATTTTGAGTCTTATTGGGATTAAGAATGAAGTTAAGATATTGTTGACACACAGCAAAACGCACCAAACAATATCTTACATCGTCTCAATGTTAAATGTTGTAGCTGGGGGCTGTCCCTAGAAAAATGACAATCCTTGTGATGCCCTTTCATTTTTCTTAACAGAGTTGCATGTTAGAAGTCAAATCTTCACATGAGAAGATATTCTTGGAGACGAGGGGATTGAACAGATAATCTTTCTGTAGAGTTTGTACTGAAGGCTTTGGCTCAGTGATTACATTCAGTATCTAGAGAGAAATGAATACTACTATCACGATGAAAATAGAAGGTACAGCTCTAACAATTACAATGGCATCACTACTCTACGTTTCAATGCATCAGGATGATGCTCCTCAATTATCTTGTCGATCTCCTCTCCATTTTCAATAGAATAGGATGAGTCTGCTCTCACATACATTGGATCATGTCTATCGTTTACCCAAGTATGATGATGATCCATTGCTGCATGCTTATCATCAACATCACAAGCCTTAGATGACTTGCCATCATTCCACCACCCGTTCGTGGATTGGAGGAATTTTTTCGCGAACTCATGAGATATCGAGATGCAACCTCTCATAATAATGTCAACATAAGATTGTGGTATGGGAAAATTTCGATTTGCTGGGAGATCCTCCGATTGAATGTAGACCCATACGGCAATATTCGAGTTGTCATCGTCTTCATTGTTCACTGAATGAGTATTTTCGTGGTGATTTTCAAAATTTTTATTGGTGGTAGATCTTAGACGCCTCTTTTCAAAGCCTCTCTCGAGAACGATTCGACAATTTGAACATTGCACTCTAGCCAATGCAATCGCTCTAAGATGATCATCGTCACCATCTTCATTATCGGGCAACTCATGCGCTTCCACATGAGGTAGAATATCACCTACATCAATCCTATGTCGTTCATACCCCGCTTCACGAACGTCAAACTTATTCAGCTCCTCTTCGTCGACATGGATGAGAACCCCGTTACATCTTGCGCCTCGTCTGAATCTCACGCCCATAGGTGTCCACCCTTCAATGCGATCCTTGTAGCACCCTGGCGCGTCGCGGGGGGGTGATTCTCTGGTCGCACGCGCCGACCACCAGCGTTCCAAGTGACGAATTTCGACCGGCTCAGCGAGCGAAGTGAGGGTGGGAGCTGTGATGGCACGACTTTGTGGGCAAATAAGAGAGCCGTAGCCAAAAATGAAGTGTTTCATCGTATCGTTTGTTATCGTATCGTTTGTTCTTTCTTCTGCGTCCAATTGTTTTGGTGCATTTTCCAGCATCTTCGTCAGATCTTCGTCTATCGTATGCATCGTACCATACTCTGTATGCTCTCTGTATGCATTGTGCTTACATACTCGAAGTCTCCTTTCCCTCATCAGAGTCCCTCGTCGGCCCCAATTCATCTCGTCAGCTCTCTTCTGTTCCCTCTAAGCGTGAAATATTCAGGTTTCGTTAGAGATAGAGAAGTACATCTCCAGAAGTCGTAACTACCAACACTTTTTCTTTTGAATAGCGGTAGCCCTTGCAAATCGTGCAATCAAGAAAATAAGTAGGCGGGCAGGCCAATCTGTGATGTGGCAGACTCCCGGAAAAATATCTTGGGCGACTGTGCGCGCTCAGGAAACAGTTCAACCATATGGGAACTGGTACTACTGCACTGGTGTGTCTCAAGGTCACGCGCCAACTGCGCTGACAGAAGGCTAACAAACCATGCCGGGAGCATCAAAACAGGCCAACCACCGCAACTCACCGCAAACTGCGAGCCGCAACAATAGTTCGCAACAGTCCTCATTATTGACGAGGCAAGAGAGAAGCCGTACACTCTCATTATACTTGCAGTGTTGTCTTGTCAGGGAGCCCACGGCCAGAGCCCAAACTTCGACACGAAGCATGGCAGAACTATTCCTAGGTGAGGCAATTCATACTTCGTGTATTGCATGGTTTGAAATGAGTGCTGTTAACGTGACCATGATCGTTCATTAATTGACGTCTTTTGATGAAATCTAGATCTGCCTCCAGAGAGCTGCATCGCGCATCACTGTAATTGATACCTAATTTAATTATCTGATCAAAACATGCTATGCACTATTTGATTGTACCTAGTTGTCCACTACTGACGAGAAGGCCGAAACACAGAGACCAACGCATGAAATCAGATGAGCTCTTAGTGCACTCTCATCAGGATGGATACAAACAAACCGAAGCCACGTGTCAGGCCCAAGCCCCCATGCATCTTTGGCGCAGACTGTAAACGGATTGGAAAATGCAAGTTTACTCATCCAGGTCCACAAGTCACGTCGAAGAGCAAAGACGTCAACAGATCAAGCATTTTATGTCGTTATGGTACAGCTTGTATGCGACCTAAATGCCCATATTTTCATCCTCAACCCCCATCCCATGCGTTCAAAGCTTCTCCCATACCGTCGCCGAGCAAGTCTGTATCATCATCTGACAATCATGTTGTCACGCCGCCCCACAACATCGAACCCTCACCCACAAATCGCCCCAAAGCAACTACCAAGAAGAAAAAATGTCGCCACGGGGCAGGCTGCCGTAAAAAAGATTGTAAATTCCTTCACCCTCCAATTCCTCAGGTCTACGGACCTCGAATCGCCTCAGGCATTAAAATCCAACAATGAACGAAAAATTGGTGAAGGTTCTGCGGCCAGTACGCTGAATCAGTACGTCACAACAGCTGGCAATCTCGTCACTGAAAAGGATGAGGGACAATGGAATTCCTCATTCGATACTGCCCCCTGCCGGTGATCTTCCTGCTTCAACGAAGTCAGCATATGAAAACGCTGGTTCAAGGCCAAGGAACCAAGTTCATCTCTCTACCTCTTTGGAGTCTTCAAGTCAGACTGATCGCGCTTACTTTTCGTTGAGTTCTGGTCAAAATTCAATAGAACATTTGCAACCTGCTAATCAATTCCATGCACAAAATACTATGAAATTCCCATATGTATCTGACATCGAGCAAAATAACGATACCAAGTATGAAAATGTTCAGGGGTCCATTCCTACACTGTCGCCATATAGTTCAACAGCGTCAAAGAAAACCAACACCGGCCCACCTGCTCAAGGATACCCCGCCATGACCTTTTCTATGAAACTGCCACCACCTCCAGGCATAGGCTCGCACGAAATGACTCCGGATGACGCATGGCTCTATGAAGTACTTGGTGTTGACATGAACGGCGCAAGAGGTGCCATCGCAACGAAGCCCAGCCACTCCAAAACCACAGCGGCGGACGCCCAAGAGCAAACCAAGAGCTCCCAAAATCATGTGGTCGAAACGAAATTCCCAGCCACGACTGCTCCAGTTGCGTCCGAAACCAAGGCCAATGTCTTAGATGATTTGTCACAAGACCAGCTTAGTGAAGCACGAAGGGCGGCATTTGAATTAAGGCTTGAGTCTCAGCAAAAGGGTGCCTTCGCGAATAATGATGAACTACTCTCCACGCTGCTTCAATTGTGCCGATCGAATCAGCTTTTAATCGTGGATGTTTTGGAACGCTCCACGTCATTGGCCGGCACAGACGATCAAGTTGATGAATCTCATGTAGAAGAGTTGCTTGAATTGAACGAGCTACTTTTGTCATCCATAAGTATGGCCGAGTCAAGGTGTTGCTTCCACGATGCGCATAAATGCGAGCCTGCTGCCGACAAGACAAATGCAACGCAAGCGCCACCAGACGATAGACCCAAGTCGCCCAAACGGAAGAAGAAATCTAGGAAGAACAAGTCTGTGGCCAATTCTAAGGACTCGAAAGCAATAAAAGTTCCAGTGGCGTGTTCCTCGCCACCCGAAGTACTGGAAGAAGTCACAATGAAATCTGAATCATCAAACAATGCAAAGGCGCCCAACACTAAGCTCAAAGAGACTGAAGTTGAACTATTATGTTCAACTTATTCCAATGCGAAAAGAGAGAACACTGCTTTGGAACCAACAGCATATTCAAACACCCCCAATGACGCACTTTCAGAAAATGCCTTGAAAGGCCACGCTTCCAATAACGGGCAAGAGCCCAAAGGACGAGATAACGTCGACGACCCCGCCGATGCCGTCCAACAGGAAAAAGACAGAATGTTGAAATTGCTCGAAGAGGAGCGTCGGAAAGCCGCCGTGGCGAGAGAAAAAAAGAAGAGCAAAAAAGCTAAAAGGTTCGATCGCTGGGTCAAAGGTTCGTCGGGGCGTTGTCTATGATGTGAATCCTCTTTTGTGTTTGATCTCATTCTTTTCGTCTGTCCATGTTCTGTTTAGAGCAAGAGGAGTTGAAAGTCTCTCGTGGAGATAGTTGGAAAGAATGGATATCAAAGGAAATTGATTACACTGAGTTGATCAAGCAGCTATTAGTGACTGAATTTCTTCGCCAAACAAAGAATACAGTGGTTGGCGTCACAAATGAGCGGATACTTTCTGATACTCACGAAGTTTTGATGTCGAATAGCAGGCAAATATATCGCGTGCTTTTTGGAGAGGTCAATTGCCGCGTTGTAGTGGCGGGCACGGATAATACAGATCTAAATGGCCGTCAGGGAAATCTTCATTATTACGACAAAGAGCGACAAATGTTCTGCGTTGGTCTCGATACCAAAAAATCATCCGACAGCGAAATTCAATTTTTCAGTCCTGAGAACCTTGATAGAGTGGCGGCTCGTTCTTTCAAGTCGGACAAAGCAGTGAATAAAACTTTCGATGTTAATGTTCCTGCTTTTTTCAACTATGGTGATGTAATGTTCAGCCTCATATTCACCATTAAGAAATCACATGTAACATCCCTTGGTTCGGCCGAATCGTTGAAGCTTGGTTTAGAAAAGTTTATTCATACTAGAAACGACGAAGAACATCGTGCAAAGCTAGAAGCAGAGGTACGTCATTGATATTTTGTGTTATTATTACTTTTTATGTAGACGAAGTTTTCTCCGTCCTTTCGCTCATATGTCTTCGTTACTTGTAAAAAAACAGGCCGAAAAGAAGCGCGAAGACGTGGATAGAAAGAGAAGAAAGGAAGCTAAAGCAAGGGAACGCGCTGCGTGGGAGCATAGAAAGGAGGCAATGCGTAGGGTACGCTCCATTTTTCTCTTACATATTTGATTGCAAATAGTTGTTGCGATGGGTAGCTTAAATACACTACTTTCCACTTTTCAGGAAAAGGAAGAATTCGAAGAAATGAGGAGAGAGTGGGCGCGCGAGAGACGTAAATATGCATACGACCAACCTTTTGGAGGGTACGGTTTCTTTGAAAATATTTTCTCATCAACCTTTGGTAACAACTTCACTTCGAGCGGAGGTTCCTTCTACTTTACCATAGGTGGCATTCCTTTCCGCTTTCGCATGGATGACGACTCAGATGGAGATTCTTTCTTTGATGATTTCGATGATCGCTGGGAAGAAAGGCTAGAAGAAGAGAAGGAAGAAGAGAACAGGAAGTGTGCAGAGATTTTGGGGGTCCCAGAGAATGCAGATGCGCGCACTCTCAAACTTGCCTATCGAAAGATGGCGCTCCAATACCATCCAGACAAGTGGAAGAGTGATAGTGAACATGGTATGACAAAAGAAGACGCGGAGGAGCGGTTCAAGACTATGCAAAGTGCTTATGATCACCTCATGTCGAACTTTGATTAGAAACCATAGACAATATAATGCCACACAAGAAATGAAACAACATGAATTATATTCAGTAAGAGAACCACATGTGCTTTGTCTATACGTAATGTCTATGTTGTATCCAGTTAATGCGGTTGATTTCTCTGCGCTATCCAGAAAGGGGCGAATTGACTGATTGTTGTAGAATCTTTCTGAATGCCACAGTCAGAACAGCATTCACAAAACACCTTTGCAGCGCTATCGTGCTTAGTTGGATTTTCATGATGGAAAAAAGTCGGGAAGCACTAAAATTAAATCTCACCTTGGGATCGGGGGTTGTGCAATCTGCTATCAACACAGCAAGATTTCCGTTGTTTGAGTCGTTAGGTTCGCCCCGATTAGTGCACACTTGAGGTGGCATAATGCCATTCAGATTGAGATCAACAACAGACATAAAAATAAGCATTTTAAGGTCACCCAACTGACTCGGAAGCGTTCCAGTGAAGTCGTTGCTATCTAACTGCAAAAACCTCAGATCTGTCAGCCGACCGATTCGTGAACTTATTGTGCCACTTCAAGTCAAAGAAGCAGAATTAGCAGCGATTGCAAAAAAAGAAATCAAACCGCATTTTTACTAACCTTAGTGAGTTGTTATTTAAGTCGAGCTCCTTCAAGTCTTTCCAACTTTCTAATAATTCGGCTGACAATGTGCCCGAAAGCTCATTATAGTCAAGATCTACAGAACATGAAATTCGGAATGAGTGATGTGGACCTTAATTAAACGTATCCTGAATGTCTCAAAGATCTTACCAAAGACCAATAGGTTCGATAATGATGACAGCTCAGTTGGAATAGTTCCCCGCAAGCCTCCTTGTTGGAGTGCAAGTCGTCTCAATTCTACCCACTCTTTCAATTCAGACGGAATAGTTCCGATAAGTCCATTGTTTTCTGTCGGAAAAAATGCATGCGTTTCACAGATATCTATTCGATGAACAAACATAATTCAATATTTCAACTCACAAGCGCAATAAATAGCCTTACCAAACGACAGTTCACCTAAACAGAAACTGCAGGAAGAAGTCTCGGGAAGACACGCCAGACCTCCCCATTCACATTCACTCGATGCAGTCAACCATGCTTGGCTTCCACTTGTTTGATCAGGGAATGTATTCATTTCAATTTGACACTCGGCATTTGCTCTCTCCACCGAGACAGGATCATCAAAATCTTTTGGTGCATTGCACTGTTTCCATGAACCACCACCCGTACTGAAATAGAAAACTGCCGCAACATAGCGTTGAATAAGACGTGTCTTATTGCCAGGACAGATTCGGAGGGAGTCTTTGTTCGTTATCCAGTCTAATGCGAGACTTTGTGGACTAGTAGGATCAACCAAATCATCTTTCAACGACACACTATTAATGATTTCCCGAATTTGTTCGCTCCGGCTTGATTCTGAAAGTTGACAATGGCCGGTTGGGGCATTTGTCGGGTTGGTTGTGACGGGCGCTTGAGTAAGTGGTTTCAGTGATGGTTTTGGGGTCGGAAAGGGTGTCGGTCGGGTTGTAGGCGCTTCCGTTAGCAACTTTGTTGGTCGTATGGTCGGACGTGACGTTGGTAATTTTGTTGGCCTCATTATTGGCGACAAAGAAAGTGACGCAGTTGGTCTAGAGGTAGGATTATCAGTAATTTGCATCATGGCAACAGGATCAGGTGCCTGAAAAATAATCGGGAGAAATGCATTGGTGTCCGGCTGTGCTAGGAAAGAGCCCTACGAAAAGTTCACATATCTCGAGATTAGTCAGTGCACAAAAAGATATGAAAAATAAGTACGCATGTAAACTTACAACATCATTCGAATTACTGCCATTTGCTCGGGCAGGCAGTGACGACTGCGATTTCCCGTCCGATGCGACATCGTTTTCATGCTCGAAATGTGGTTCGTTGTTAGAACTTTTGCCCGATTTGCCTTTTGAGTAGGATGAACTTTTCCCAGACTTTCCCTTTGAGTTGAACGATCCTTTACCTGATTTTCCGTCGGAGCTCGTGCTCTTTCCACCTTTTGACGAAAGTCTTCTAGTTAAGAATTGGTGCATTTCACTAGGCTCATTTTTACGTTATTGACACGATGCCACCTCTGAGCCCGAAGTCCCTCTCCGGAATTAAACTTTGTGACTGGCCATGTTGCTGACAGCAGTAAGACGAGCAGAAAGGGTCGATGCTGGTTCCAGGTCATTGGCATTGTCAGTCGCAATCAATGGTACCCTTGACAATTACACTTCGCGAGTTGCGTTTGACATCGCAACGAACAACAAAACAATGGGAGACACATGAGAAATCAATTCAGTAGTAGAAGGCTAAAATCCTCAACGCTCCCACATCTATGGTTGACGAAAATGTCCAAAGGGTGAATATGTGTTATAATTCATCTTTATTATGTCATATGAGCCGATCAAAAAATAATGTGAGAGGATACAGAAAACACAACCACAGACCAGTAAAGTGATGAATATCAATCTTTCGTTACCGGATTACCTTTTATGTGATAACTTCAAGATTTTCTTATAGAAATGATTATAATAGAAAGACGATCTTTGGTTTGAATATCACAGGTAATACATTGTTCTCAATTAGTGTACGATCAGCGTACGATCTTTAAGAGATGATATCTTGTGTTGTTTCCAGTCCAGAGCGGTTATACAGTATGGTACAATACCATATCTTGTTATATCTCGAAAAGTGCGTGTACTATTGTGAATTTTTCCGAGCATCAAGCAGGCTTCATAGTCACCTTTATCACCTCGTTAAACTTGAACACACGAAAAATCCGTCGAAATAACTACCTAACACTGCGTGCAACGTCATGACGAAACCAAAAAGTTCATCAACGACCCCTCCAAAGCCGTCGACGAGTTTATCACGGGTCTTCTCCTCCAATACCCGAACCATCTCCGAAAACTGGCGAACCACCACGTCCTCCTTCATTCTTCCTTTGCATGCTCCTCCAGTTCTCATCCCAACAAATCCCGCGTATCACTCCTATCGGGGGGAGGCTCCGGGCACGAACCAAGCCATGCCGGCTACATTGGCCACAATATGCTCTCTGGGGCGATTTTGGGGGGCATATTTGCCAGTCCTCCCGTCTCGTCCATTTTGGCCGCCATTCGTGCCGTTACGTTGCCAAATGCTGAGGGCGGGATGGGATGCTTGCTCATTGTAAAGAATTATACCGGAGATCGATTGAATTTTGGTATGGCGTGTGAAATGGCCAATGCCGAGGGGAGGATGGTGAACATGTGTATTGTCGCGGATGATTGCGCCGTGCCGCGTAGAAAGGGGATTACGGGGGCGAGGGGAGTGGCGGGCACGGTTCTCGTTCACAAATCGGCGGGTGCGGCGGCTGGAAAAGGCATGAGTTTGGACAAAGTTACTGAAGTTGCCAACGCTGTTTCCAAGAGTGTGGGGAGTATAGGTGTGGCTTTGAATACTGTCACTATCCCTGGTGCAGAGACGGTCAATGATCGATTGGTGGGGACTAACGAGAACGGGGCGCCGATAATGGAGATCGGATTGGGCATTCACGGTGAAGCTGGGATGAAGCAGTGCCCATTGATGTCTTGTGACGAAATCGCGAAAAGCATGCTGGAGTCCATCCAAAGCTATGGCAGAGAAGTGAATTCTACTGTTGTGCCCTTGTATCGTTCTGGAGATGAATTGGCTGTGCTTGTTAACAACTTAGGTGGAACGTCAAACTTTGAAATGTCCTTGTTGGCACGATCTTTGGTGGCACAATTGGAAAAAGACGTAGGATGTAAAGTGACTCGATTGTTTGTGGGTAGCTTCATGACCTCATTTGATATGCAAGGCGCATCTGTGTCTATTCTTCCCATGACTGGGGATATTTCTGAAGATATACTTTCGCTGATTGATGCTGGTATGTGCCTACTATTGTTGCCTATTTATTGCTTTCAATGTGTTATATAATAGTATTCTTATATTTTTTATCTGATATACATACACAGAAACGGATGCTCCAGCATGGAGCAAAGCTGACGTCTGGAAAGATGGTGGAATGCGTCCATCTTACTTTGAAATGGAGGAAGTCACTGCCGGAGATGCAACAAAAGGTTCCACCGGTGACGTCCCTTTGCCTCCAGTTCTGATTGACAATTTTGCGAACTTTTCGAATGGCGTGATTCTGAAGTGCTGCGCCGCCCTAATTGACGCCGAACCACAACTAACGAAATTCGATACGATTGTGGGTGATGGGGATTGCGGTATCACAATGGCTCGTGGGGCGAAAGAAATTTCTCATAGATTGGAATCTAACCGGTTGAGGATTCAGCATCCTGTGACGCTGTTTGCAGATTTGGCTGATGCTATATCGGCATCCATGGGTGGCACTTCTGGAATCCTTCTCGAGTTGATGTTCCGTAAAGCGAGTACGACTTGTGCTTCGGCAAGTGGAGAAGGATTAACCGCTCAAGATCTGGCGAAAGCTTTTCGAGCAGGGACTGAAGCTATTTCTTTGTATGGTGGTGCACGTGAGGGTTCTCGTACAATGCTTGATGCTTTATTCCCCGCAGCTGTGGCCATGTTGGGTACAAACGGGTCTGTTGATGTCGCAGAGGCATCGTTGGCCGCGAAAAAAGGAGCAGACGCTACTGCTGCTATGGATCATGCCGATGCAGGACGATCAAATTATTTGAGCAAAGAAAGTTTGATAGGCACTCCAGACCCTGGCGCAGTAGCAGTGGCCGTTGTCTTGGGTGCTGTTGCTAGAGCCATATCGAATGAATAAGCTGATCAATTGTGAAAAAACTGTGACTGACGATACGTTTGTTCATTTCTTAACTTAAGACATGCGGTGATAATGTCGAGATTGAGTTACTAGGTAACCACATTACTTATCGCCCCCCGAACCAAATTGCACAACACCAAACCGTCCGTTGACCATCCACTCGTCGTCTAGAGCCTTTGCTCTCTCCACTTGCTCTTTTTCCATCCCACATCCAACTTCAGCTTTGAGTGTTCGAAGAGAACACACGGGACAGGGGAAATAGCATCCCACCACATCCTTAAAAGGTGACGTGTAGTCCCAGTATCTATCTCCTAGCAATCTACGGTAGTTGGCATCTCCCTTCACGAAAGCGAGATCACAGCGATTCTTCAAATCCGACGTTAAAGGCTCGGGCATCTCCCACATAGGTGATGGCTGTACCCAAAAGTTGTCTTCGTTGCAAACCCATTTTCCATCTTGAAATACAAATGATTAATTGATAATTTTCCAGATAGGATATAAGAACAGAAATACATCTTGAATGATTTCATACCTTTCAAATACTGCTGCCATCGAATCCCTGCTGCACGAGCATTCGGGAACTTGTCCTCAGGTAGTGCCGCATAATGTTCAACAGTCTCAATCAAATCTTTCTCCAACGCATCTGACACGAAGGTTGGGGTGGCTTTTCAACTGAAAAGTCACTACCTGCGCTACGCCACTTGCAACCAAGTGGTCCGCCAATGCTAAGTCCTATGACAAATACGTAGTGTTTTTTTCAACACAACAAGTAAAGGCCCCAAGATCGATTTTACGCAAAACACGGATTTTCAATGATGAACAACTTACTGTAACCAGTTCAAAACCTGCATTATCAACAATAATATCAATACGTCCATCTCCCCGTTTTCTCAATTTCTCGCAATGCTCCGTCAACTCCGCTGTATCATCGTGCAACAAGTTTTGATCTGCTGCGTGCAGAATCTTAGCAAAAACATCCAAGGATGAATTCTCTGCATCGGCTGGCCAAATTGACAAATCCATTTTGTTTCCCCATAGTGCAAACGCTGCAGCTAATCCCACCCGTGTGAGTAGACATCATGAGCGTTTATGGATCAGACGTAAGTTGTCAATGACTTATGATTGATACAGGATGAAAAGAATGTTTGAACTCATCTTCTTTGGTGCTGGGCAACGAAACAATCTTTTCCAGCATATTCTCCGCGGATTTCACTGACGATTTCAATCCAGCCCTTTTAGCTACGGCAAACGGATCATAGAGGTAGGTTGCCGGATTTGATTTGTCATAATAACCGATAGCCTCGATAAGTCGACGATAGGCATAGAACTTTCATTTGATGTTCCGTCAATGAGTAATGCTCACATTAGATTTTTCTGCGGAACAAACGCTTTGATGAATAGAGATATAAATAGAGTGAGTTGTACATACCTCAGTCACCAACCATGGAGCCGAAAGCCAAGTGTCGTTGTTCTCGATGTAGGGCGAGAGAATATCCTTCCATTCCCGACACTCTCTTTCAACTACTTCACTAGGTCGTCCATCTTCAACTTCATCAAACTTCAAATAGCTTAACTTCGTATCAGCCGCATTGTCTAATTCGCTGCGAAGCTCGTTAAATCTTACCAGTGCCTGGGCGAATTCGGACGATTCGAAAGATGCCTGGTTTTCCTCGTATGTTCTCTGCAGAATTTCTTTGTTCAGTCGACGGCTCATGGTATCGTATGCCCAAGTTCCAGGAGTGAGTGACAATAATGGCTCGGGGATGGGAAGGTTGGGAAGAGGGTTGCCTGTTTTGGGGCACGTGTTGGTGTTGGATGAAGTGCTGGACGCCATGATGGATGTACGCAACAGAAATGACACAGGACGTGGTGTGAATCCAAGAGAGATTGGCGGCGAGAGGGCATAGACGAAGAGGATGGCGTTCTTGAGGCCCTTCATGGCAGTGCAATCCGAAATCCAATGCCGCTATAGCTGAAGAAAACTTGAAAAATAACGAGAGGGAAAAATGAAACTTCTATGCTCTTGTATGGTATTTTACCGGTAGTCCTGTAAGCATGTTGTGTAGAATCTGTTTGGAACTACTTACTACTTACGTACATAATATGTAGAGGCATGTCCTCAGTCCAAATGAGGGGATAAATTGACCTTCCTCTTTCTGTTCTATGGTACCATACACACATTCTGTCACTCCTATTCATTGGTCTATTTCGGATAGCCTCTATAGGTTTGAAGAGGGTTTGAAGCAATATATATGTTAGTAGCCTTTTGTAGACCCCTTAGTCTATAGACCCTGTAAACCTCCTTTAAGTCTATAGACTCTACTATCTTTTCCAAAAAGCCCTTTGTAGTCCCCCCAGGGTCTATAGACTTTTATGGGGGGATCTATAGACTGTTATGGGCTGTCTATAGAGTGTCATGAGGTGTTCTATAGACTGTTGTGGAGGGTCTATAGACTATTCACGACTCCCTACAGGAAGTCTATAGACTCTTCTTTAACCCCGGTCCAAAATATTTACGGTGACGCAGCTCACCATAATTTTGAAATTGAAAAAAAAGCTTACGAGGGTGCTGCAATCGTCCGGCCAAGTTGTCAGACATCGAGTTCAGAAGCAATACCATCGGTCAGTATCAAAACCCCACTCTCAAAAAGTGAATATTGATCCCTGGCGAAACGCTCCAAAAACACCTTCGTTTTGGCCCCAAAACGGCTTATTTCATGTATTAGTTGGTTTTAGAAGAAAGGTGACTAAACTATGCCTTCTTTTTGCCACACAAATTACTAGTTATTTAAGACATACTAAGCTATGTGACTTTTGCAAATTTTTTAACTAGTGTTTTTTAGCCTTTTCGGTAACTTTTTATCTACTTTTACATAACAACAATCACTTATCCTGATTACCACCTGCCTTCCTCTTGTTAGATGAAGTTGAATGTCCAGTAGAGCTGCCGCTGCCGTCGGGTTTGCCTTTTAGGTAGGATAAGTGAACAAGGGACTTGGACCGCAAAAGTGCAAATTGTCATCTGTGTATATTCGCGTTGACGTCAGCATAAGCTTTATTCGTCCTACCTTGTGCATGTACCACAGTTGATTGTTGTATTGGACCTCTCAACTCCCAATCTGCAGCATTGTTAAAGTACACATCCATGATGCCCTGTGCTTCGGCTTGACTGCAGGATGTTTGTGCCATGTATTTAAAGACAGCTTGATCGTATTAAGACGTTTTGGGGTGGAATATTGGTGGTTTTTTGTTGTAAGAAGTGTCCAAACGGACAAGTTTCAGATGAGCAGAAAGGGTTGTCGTTGCAACGACATGGACATGTGTGCGATTACGGGATGGAATGAATGCGAATGCATTTGAAGTGAGTGTGCTGATCGCCAGCAGAATCAACGGAGAATGGTGCAGGGAGACAGTGACAAGGATCATGAATATATTTCAGTCCTCCATCTGTGTCATCAATCTGCTTCCTCTTCTGTGTGAGGTGGATCGCAATTGTAATCTAAACCTGACGGGCAAGCGATTGTGACTAGCATGCGATCGTGAGGGGCAAGTGATGGTGATGGGCAAAGATCGTGACGGCAAAGATCGTGACCCGCAAGCGATTGTGATGGGCAAACGATCGTGGTGCACGCGATTGTGATCTTTACGCGAAGGGAAAGTGTTGGGGGGCGGTAGGCAAGTGATCACTACCTCGCAGTGAACGGAGCATCACAGGAAGCAATCATGACATTGCTGAGGGAAAGTGATGGCGAACATGACAAGTTGCGAGCGATTGTAGGGGAAGACTGTCCTGGGAAAAGTAGACGATCGTGAATGTGGGGGAAGTCTTGGAATGGAATATTCGTGATCTTGATGTGGCTGTTGTGAGGCTGGTGTGCTTCTTGGCAGGCTCAGCCCGTTGTCACATGGGCCCATCACAATTTTGGCGCGAACCATGAAATTTTGCCGCTGTAGGATTATTACTAGGAATTAGTATGAAATAGCCACAAATCATGAATTGACTTTTTTCACAAAACAGCCTGCAGCGCGGGCAATACTGAAAACCGTATAGCCCAAAAGGAGCGCAACACTCCTGAGGTGTATTGGAAGGTTTCTTAAGCCTTGGTTTGTACATTTCAGTCACTTTTCCATTCCTACCATGCCAGCCAAAATAGGCCATTTTCCATTTTAACACCAACTAAACTATGTTTTGAGGGTCGAATGGGTAATGAGCCAAAATATGCTATTTCATGCATTTGTTGGTTTTAGGTGGACCGGGGTTAAAATACCTTGAGACTCGCAATAGTCAAATGTGATTAGTTCAAAACAGGTGCAAATCATGCTGGAAATAAAAATGTCACTTAATCTCCTTCATGAGATATGTGACTTTTGCCGCAATGTAAATGTCTAATTTATTTTTATATCTAAATTGCTGATGTAAAAAAGGCTGTCAGAAGTGTTTTTGAATATCAAATTTTCCAGCATAACAGTTTTAGAGAGGGGTCTATAGACTGTGAGGTGGGGTCTATAGATGAGGAGTTTTCAGCAGCTACTATGATATAACTTACATGAGGGGAAACATATGATGATAAAAAATTCTACTGCTAGACTCCACCAGAAAACTCACAAGGCAATACAAGGTATGTAAACAATTATTTTCTTTGGGTCATTGGAGCTGCATCCAAGATTGTTACTAGGCGTTTGTTAGTTCTGAGTCTATTGGTATGCAAGGCTAAAAAACCTACAGGAGATGACTTATTTGGGGGGAATTTTACCGCAATGACGCCAAAGTAAATCAGAATTGAAGCCAATGATTCAACATAAGACCATTGACCACAATGCAACATTGATTGGGACTAGAGTTGTGGATAGGCGTGAATTGGGTGAGAAGTTTGGAATGATGATGGTCATGCAACAACAATCTCATGTACTGATGAAGACAAAAATGCAACAATAACAGCAATTTCAGGAGGTCCAACCAATTCAGAAACTTGTCCTACTGTAACAAATACAACAAGCAATGCAGAGTCAACTTGCACCAAGGAAGTTGGTCAAAACATGTCATACCAAGAACAAACACACGCAAGTCGAAGATGATGGTTATAAAAGTAGCAGCAGTGAAAGCAGTGGTAGCAGCAGCAGCAGCAGCAGCAGCAGCAGTAGCACGGAAATGATTAGTAGTTAAGTTTTCTCATTTGTTTAATTTTCGGGGGGCAAAATTGAAACATATAACAGATTCTTTGAAATGTTTTATACATACCCACTCACAACTCCATACAACGTTCATTGTTATGTTCTCAAAATATTTTGGTCTCAAATAGTCACTGCAAACAAAAAACACCGGTAGCCGTCAGGTACACTCTCAAAATGTCAGAGGAAGGTTACCGAAAGTCCAAAGCGTGTACGGGTGGGTTACCGGTTTTTACCCATTGTTTAAGCAACAGAAACATTTATCACGCTAAGCTTGAATTGGGAAAGGGCAAGACAGAAGAATCAAATCCTTCAAAAGCAATGGAGACAGAACTGTCACCGTGGAATTGCAAGGATTTGAGACACTTCTTTTATTGGAGACGAGAAAGAGAAGTGGCTGCAGAAGTGGAGAGGTGTAATAGATGATTCCATGGATGGCGCATTTAAAAGGTGGGCAAGGGGTGGGGAGTTTGGACCGTTCCAAAAATGGTTGGTAAGCAGATCGGCCCAATGGCTATTGTATCGTAGTAGGAGGTAAAAAATAAAATAAAATACCAGATACATTTCACAGCTCCAGTGTTAAAAACACTAACACGCCTCGCATCCTAGGAACTTTTAAGGTATCATTTTGTCATTTGCCGGTTCTTATAATGAGGGTTATACGTTAGGGCTCTTGCAGATAACATTATCTTTGCAAATAGCGTTATTTATAACACTATTTGCAAAGATAACGGTATTTGCGAAAATAATCTTATCTAATATCATTATTCTTGCAGATAATGTTTTTTCAAAAATGGAGACCCGTTGTTTGAAACAAAGAATTATGAATGTGCCCATTAATCATAATTAGTTATGACTTTTTGCGTGATAAATTTTATTTAGAACAAATACTATATTAAACCAAAAAGGACATTCCAACAGACTCTATGTTTAATTTTACTAGTAAGGATAACTTGCACATACTCCGCTCAATCTTACTATAGCCTAAAAGTATATCAGACCCGGTAGCCCTCCTGTACACTCAGGTAACCCTCCTGTACACTCCGGTAACCCTCCCGTACACTTCTGGTATGCCACCGGTAAACTTTTTTAGCCACTAAGTAATGCAGTTATAGCCGCTACTTAGATTGATATTGATTCTAAGACTTGCTGAGAAGTCTGTTTTAATGTAAAAAAATAGTAATTCCTATCGTAAGTAGAATAAATCGGAAGACTGGTTTGGGTGTCCAATTTTCGGTAACCCACCAGTAGACTCCGGTAACCGTGCGGTACACTAGTGTACGGGAGTGTTACAGAAGTGTACAGGGAGGTTACCGGAAGATATTATTCCAGGGGGCTCCGGTACCCTCCCTGTATACTTGAGTGTACCGGGAAGTTACCGGTGTTTTTTGTTTGCAGTGTTACTTACTGATTCTGTCGAATCCATCCAGATTTGCAATATATTCAAACTCTGGATCAAAAACACGTACACTCCGGTAACCCTCTTGTACACTTCCGGTTGTCCTCCTGTACACTTTGGGTAACTCACCTGTACACTTCTGGTATGCCACTAGTAAACATTTTTTTAGCCACTAAGTAATGCAGTTATAGCCACTACCTAGATTGATATTGATTCTAAGACTTGCTGAGAAGTTTGTTTTTCTGTAAAAAATAGTAATTCCTATCGTAAGTAGAAATAAATTGGAAGACTGGTTTGGGTGTCAAATTTCAGGTAACCCACCAGTAGACTCCAGTAACCCTGCGGTACACTAGTGTACGGGAGTGTTACAGAAATGTACAGGGAGGTTACTGAAAGATACCATTCCAGGGGGCTCTGGTAACCTCCCTGTATACTTGAGTGTACCGGGAAGTTACTGGTGTATTTATTTGCAGTGTTACTTACTGATTCTGTTTGATCCATCCAGATTCGCAACATATTCAAACTCTGGATCAAAAACAACTCCTGTAATTTCTTACTGTCAGTGGGCAGGACTCGCTTACAATGTGGAAATGAACCCTGCAAACCACACATTCCCTAATCATCAACTTGATGGAGTGATGTGCAAATGTTACCAACCCTAAGCCAGGCAATTGCTGACCTCTATGGGGCTCCGGTAACCTCCCTGTATACTTGAGTGTACCGGGAAGTTACCGGTGTCTTTTGTTTGCAGAGTTACTTACTGATTCTGTTTAAGCCATCCAGATTCGCAACATATTCAAACTCTGGATCAAAAACCACTCCTGTAATTTCTCACTGTCAGTGGGCAGGACTTGCTTACAATGTGGGAACGAACCCTGCATACCACACATTCCCTAATCATCAACTTGATGGAGTGATGTGCAAATGTTACCAACCCCTAAGCCAGGCAATTGCTGACCTCTATGCTGATTGACAGGCCCAACCAAGACATTCCTGGCAGCACCACTCTGTGGAAATCCCTGGTCCACACAAATGTTGTAAAAGCATATAGTAAACTTGAAGTCAAGGTACCACTTGCTTGGTGTCCTGGCAAGTTGATTGCGGAGAGAATCACTTTCTCATCAGGACCATAGGTGAAGATATCATTGATCTTGGTATCACAGTCATAGCCACAGAAGGATAAATTCCATTGAATTGTTTCCTAGTGCACTCCAACCTAAAGGGCACACCTTCTATGAACCCAATGATGTCCATAACTGTTGGTTCACAAAAAAATGCAAAATTGGCAGGTTGTTGCATCTTTTCTAGTAGTTGCAAAGCAATTGGATGTTGATGCAATCTCTGTACTGTAAGCCTGAATATGTTGTTGAAACTTTGCAAACAAGTATTAAGAGTTGTGCCAAACAACATGCATAAAGCTTGAGAGCCATGATTATTTCAACATCAATCAACAGAAGGCCTAACTGTGAATCTAGGAGCACTTGCCTTTTTGTCCTTTTTGTTTGCTGGACGCAGGATGACCCAGAGGTTTAACAACATCTACGACATGATGGTCAATCTTGTATGACAGATTCCTGTCATCTATCAAGTGGTACCCTTGTGCAAGATACTGCAGAAGAATACCTGCTCTTATGGATTGTGAGTGCTTTTGTATGTCATGATAATATTAGATGATACAAAGTATCAACAAAAAGACCTTGAAGCAGGAAGCGAAACCTCAGTTATGTGCTTTTCTGTAGAGATGATTGCTGTTATGATGAAATTTTAGAGAACAAAAGATAGGAGATTGTGCCATAAATTTGTATCACAGATTCACCAATAGGTCAACAGTATTTGATGAAAAAAATCAACGAATCCCACCAAAATAGGAGCTCTGACCAATGGCCAACTTTAGACAAATAAATTATTGGATGACTCAAACAGTGCTATTTTAAAACAAGTCTACATACATTCTAAATTTAGGATTTGGTTCTGTTGTTTGGGCATTTTAGTTGTAAAAATGCATCACATAAGGAACCCATGAACTGAACTTCTTGTCAGATGAGGGCAGTATTGCATACTTGTGCTTCTGTTTTTGAGATCATGCCACTTCTTCTGCCAATAGGGGCATTCTTGATAGCTTTTACATTTCAACATTAGGCCAAGTGGAGTAGACATCATTTTTCTTGACCATGTGATTTCAATGTCATTTTTCTTTATTTTCCTCAGTTATGTAGTATTGTAGAGAAATTGGGTAAGATGATTGCCTCGAGTTAAATATACCATAGTTCCTCAATAAGGTACCAAAAAGTACCAACAGATCATGACCATAATGACCAAAGATCCAAATCAGCAAAAATGGCTAAGATGGAAGCACCAGTTGACTGACTTGGATAGACATCATTTAGGACAAATGATTGTATCTTTTTTGTCGAAAAGTTTATCTTCGATGTCCTTGTTGTTGACAATAGCAAATGGCACTGATCAATAGATTAACCTTTTAACTGATGCTGGCAAGTAAGAACTTGACTTGAGCATCTTTCACATCTTTCACATCCTCTACATTGCCTCAGTCTTCGTCATCATTGACTCTTCCCCCACAGTCACATGGTTCTATGGCAGATGAGCACACAATGCCTCAATCCAATCAATGCCACCATCCATGCCTCAGCTATGCTATGAACAATACTACTGCAGGTAGGACAAATAAGCCCACACAGCCTCATTTCCGAGGAACTGATTTTTGCACCATTTTAATTCTTCAAAAAAGCAGGGAACAAATTCAACTTAACAGGGTGATATCCCATGGTGAGTTTCCTGCACTTGCTATGCATTCTTGTTTTTGCACTGTTAACTTTCGAGCACTCTCCTGCTTGGCAGCAGTTGGGTATTCTTCACATGAAATGGCTTTCTCTTCATACAAATTACATGTTTCAAAAAAGTATGGGTTGCCTTCTTCAACATCAAGTACCTGTGTATTGTCACGATGGAAAACTTCTCGAAAAGTATCAAGGCGTGAGAAGATGAAGTTATTTTTTGGTCAATGTCACCAGACAAACTATACCTTCTCCACCAACTCATCTCAAATTAAGTTTCACGAAAATCTTATAACACAGTTCTATAACAACCTGGCTGTTATCAACTAAAGAAGCACTCCTCATCAAATCAAAAGATATCAGTAAATGGTCCATCTTCATCTTGAGATTCCCCATTTGAGGCATATACAAAGGATCTATTGGGAGCCCTGTGAACTGTGGAGTGTCTTGAGTTGTGTTCCAAGGGAACCTGACTGCAAACAAATTGTTAGTAAGACTAGCGTTTCTGTTAGTCAAACTGTAAGTTATATTTTTTACTTACATAATAGCTAACACGAGATAAAATGGTTTGCTCAAAGGGTATGGTCATTGATTCTTTCTCACTACTTATTATCACATTAGTAGATCGGGGGACAATTTAGGACTTCGGCAGACTGCTTACAATTTTACTAACAGAGGCATCTAAACAATTATTTTTTACTTAATTCATACCTTTTAGAGCTAAGACACACTAGCCCAATGGAATCATATCTATTGTGCTAATATACATGAGGATCAAAATTCAGATCTCAACAGTGGGCCACACATCCATCACAATTAACTTTGCCACTCGTATCCTCTACACACCCATGAGCCAGACTAGGCAACTGCATCTTTCACTCCTATCCCCCCATCACACCATCACAATACAAAATGAAGTTTGATGAGCAGAACAAGAAACAAAATCAATTGCTCTCTTGGCACAAGAAGAAAAATCAAATGCCCCAGCTGCAAATCATCTTTATTTCACTTTGACGGAACACCCTACTTCTCCTCTGCACGCATCGTAAATGAAATAGTGCTAATTCATCATTGACCATGTCTGTCTTCTATTGGAAATTGCAGAAAAGCACTCTTTTTTGCTTCTCCTGTGGGAGTCAAAGTTTGCGTACATCAGGAGACTGCAAGATAGAGGCTGCAAATGTGTCCAATACAATGACAACAACAAAGTCACAAAGGGCCCTCCCAAGAATAACCCAACAGAGGAAAGGGCAAATAACAGGGTCAAAAACCATAATGATCATGTTGGATATGATGTCAACAATACTTATCAGCCTGATTCAGATCAATGGGTTGATTTGCCTCACAATGGGCAATGAAACAAACCCAGCAGAGGACAATGGAGTCAGGAACAATCACCTTCTTGTATATGAAGACCGGGGGGCGGGGCTGGGAAGTTGAATTCAACTCCACAAGTGGCACAGAAATTTCGTGCGTGTGTGGTGCCATTTCTTGTCATATCCATACCAATTCCCTCAATATTCTGGGAAACCATTTCAAATGGCCAAGTGGTAGTGCAAAAGGACTAGTATCATGGTAGTATGATATTTTTTATGAGGGACCACAAGAATCAAGGGGACGGATTAAGAGGGTGGGTTTTCAATTCTGTCATCGACTCAAAAAGTCTACAGTGATTTCTCATCACTTACAATCAATGGCATGTTTTCCATCTCCTCATTGCATCAATTTAAATGGACTACCCACCATACAATCAATTGACCTAACAACTATGACTCTTCACAATAGCTAAGTTTTGAATTCCAATTGAAATTCCCAAAAATTCTGAATTCCAACAGAATTTACTGCCATTCAGGCCGGAGCCATGTTCCACTGTTCTGTCTTTGTCTACAGTAACTAGTTCAGAACCTATGAATTTAGATGACAGATATGTCACTGTAATGAGTTGGAGTCAGTCAGAATTTCAACTGTAACCATGAATTTGGTACCCAGCATGTGATGACAGATGTTAGTGCAATGCATCACGCCCCATGCAGAATACAATTATCACCATCTGCATTGCACAGTCACTGCCAATTTCCAATTAAATTGCTATTTTGGACCGTGGCCTTGGGAGCCGTCTCTCAGTCAACAAAAGGCAATAAGGCATGCCGCTGCCCACCCCCTCTTGCGAATATCTCTAAGAAGTCGGCAACGGTGAGTTTTTTCCGTTCTTCTTTTACTTTTCCACAAATTCATGATTCCCCTCATGGCTGATTTTCCAATTAGATTGCTATTTTAGACCACGGCCTTGGCTGCTGCCTCTCAGTCCACAAAGGCAATAAGGTCCCACCGCTGCCCACCCCCTCTCACGAATACATCACAGAAGCCGCAACGGTGAGTTTTTTCATATCCTCTTTTTCTTTCCACAAAAGCATTGATTCCCCTCAAGCTGATTTTCCAGTTAAATAGCTATTTTGGACGGTGGCCTTGGCTGCTGCCTCTCAGTCCACAAGGCAATAAGGTCTGCCCGCTGCCCACCCCCTCTTGTGAATATCTCTAATAATCTGGCAACAGTGAGTTGCTTTCAGTTCCTCCTTTTCTTTTCCACAAATTTATGATTCCCCTCATGGCTGATTTTCCAATTGAATTGCTATTTGCTAGTTTTGATGGCAGCTTTGGCTGCCCTCTCTCTCAGTCCACTAAGGGAATAAGGTCCCGCCGCTGCCACCCACCCCCTCTCCCAAATATCTCTAACAAGCCGGTAATGGTGAGTTATTGTCTTTTCCTCTTTCTCTTTCCACAAAAGCCTTGATTCAACTCACATTCACTTTTCCAGAGCCATCTCTCTCAGTCCACAAAGGCAATAATGTCCAGCCACCGCCCACTCCCTCTAAAGAATATCTCTAAGAAGCCGGCTGTGAGTTATTGTCAGGTCCTCCTTTTCTTTCCTGAAATTCCAGATCCAGACTTCTCCTCACAGCATATCTTCCAATTTTCCTATCATCACCATGGCCTGTGGAGCTGTCTCTCAAGCCACAAAGGGAATATGTCTGAACAGGAATCTGCCACAAGGGCCCCTATTTTCCAGTATTTTGGTGACTCCAAGGATGAACACAAATATTCATATCAGGATCCTTGAGAATTGGATCCAGGGGAAGGGGTTGTTGGTGTTCAGGATGAAGAAGGCAGCATTGATGGCATCCCCTTAAACCTGAAGACCGTTTGGGAAACAGGGAAGCTAGAAAAAACATTCCATCCAGAAACAGGAAAGAAGGCTTGGAAGTGTAACTTTTGCAATGGAATGTGGTCATAATGGGTTCACACCAAAGCAGTGGGACATGTTGCTGGCAGTGGTAGAGACATCACTTCCTGTAAGATGATTCCACAAAGGTGGAGGAAAGTATTCAGTTCCTTTATCAATACCAAACTCACTGCACAAGCTAAGAAAGTCAGATGTGCATCAGTTCAATTTGTCATTTGCCAAAAAGGAAGCAAATGCCATGACCCTGTACAGTTGCTCAAGAGAAGCTTCTTTGGCAGCAAGGAATCCAAGGAAACATGATTTTCCACCCACTACTGATGTTACTTTGACTACTAACAACTCTATTATGTCTACTCTGTCGAAACCTTCAAGTGAACCGGTGGCCAAGAAGAATGAAACATATTATCAGCAGAATTTGATTTTTGCTGTTGCAATAAAGACGAATCCTCCCAAGGCAGAACGGTAACTCAGTTTGATGATTAACCATTTTATCACTGCTAATGCACTTCCTTTCCAAGTCTTGGAATGCCCACTGCTGAATAGGATGCTGGTCCTTGCGAGGAACACCAATAACTCTTACAAGCCACCAAGGAAGGATGCGATGAGTGGTGCATTGCTGGATGACAACTACGCATCCTACCAAACATCTTCTCTTACCAAACTTATCACTAATGCAAAAACAATCTGTGCCAGGGTTTAGGATTTGTTGTCATGATGAATGTGAAAGTCTGGGAAATATCAGTGATGAAGAACAACAATATGAAAGAAACGAATGGTGATAGGTAGTTTGCTTTTTCCCACAATGGTGTGTGCAAGTGGGGTTTTCATCAAACTAAGTAATAAATGATATTGTGAATGTGCCTGTCAGATTTCTGATTACTGGAATATTACTGGAATATTACTGGTTACTGTAGTACTATCACTGTTCTGGACTGTGCCATAAAAGATGTCAGAATGATTATGTATATGTAGATTACTGTCGGAATTCTGAATACTGCCACGGAAGCAGTAATATTTCTGTCCCAGTCGAGTAGTAGTAGTCACAGTAATGTTATGTCACCTAGATTGTACCTAGATAAGGGAATTTATGTGCTGGTCCGTCAACAGAACTTTGTCCCATTTCCGGACTTTTTGGACAGTAACCAACAATTGGAATTGGAAATTTAGTGCAATAGCTCCCAACACAATGAACTCATCCAATCTGAGAAGAACATGCTACCAGACATTTATTAGATATTCATACTCAAGTGCGTACATCCCGTGGAATCATCAACAACCAACACAAAGTACCATCAATAGTACAGGACATGAAGGATTGTGTTCAGGCAGCATTGCAAACTTATGGTGGTAAGAGTTCTTCCATCAATTTATCAGCCCCAGTGAATCAGTAGACAGTTCAAAAAGTTTATATTGAAGGACAGAATTCTATTATCAAAAAAATACAAATTCCAACAATCAGTATTTGTCACAAGGCTGCTTACATCCCAGAAAGAGAAATCATCAATCATATTTTAGCAATGGTGATAGATATAATGTTTTTCCATGCTGAGCATAAAGAACACTGGGTAGATCAATCCGGTCATCACGGGACACATTTCCTATGCAATCTTCACCAAAATGTTTCAACAATGAAAGATATCTCAGTTGACACCCGAATCCTCCTTGTTAGAGTGTGGTCAGATGGATTTGAGGCCCATCAAATAAATGGAAAAAATGAATTCAACAGTCTGCAGATATTCACATCGACCGTCATCGCCTCCAACTATGAAAAGAACAACCACCATAAAGCACCATTTGCATTGTGCTTTAAGAGACAAAACCAAAATGATATCCTGCTCAAGGAGTTGAAAGAGCTTCACTCTCCAACATTGAGATACAGGGGAGGGAAGGAAAATCAGGTATACCCAACAATGATTTTTCTTGAAATGACAAGCAATGATTATGTAGAAAGGTCTCAAATACTTGTGCCACTCAAAATGGTAAATTCACACACAGATTGAGACATTCATGCCACTTTGATGACAACATTGTCCCACCCTGTGTTTTCTGTCGTCTAAAAACATGAAATTCATTCTTTTTCCCCAGCTATGAATCTAAAGAGGAAAAGCTATTGTGATCAATGCCTTGATTGGTGGCACCATGGAGTGATGAAACCCAAGACATACCCAATTTAACCCAAATTATTTTTACAAACAATTTAAATTTCCCTGCAGTTGAGCTATCCTTTGAAATGATCTTTAACTCTATAACTGCTCTACAAGATTGGTGCTTTTCTAGTACCTTATCAAATACTGGCAAGGGGGATGTGGTGAAAAGATACCTACAAGCCATTGGTCTTTCAACTCATTTAACCCCAACATTATTCAAAGATCTCATTGGCAACAAGGAACCTTCTGATACCCTATTGATGTGCCATTGAAAAGTTTCCAGACCATGTCTATGCATATATGCTTTCTTGGAATTGAAAAATCTCTGATGGCTAAAACATCTATGCTAGCTTACAGAAAGGATCCTTGCCAAAAAACAGCATGGTACATACTCATCAATGGAATACAAGGCATTCAAGAAGCAATCAATTCAGTCTACCTAGTCTGATGTCTTGCTATGAAATTCTTGGACACAGAAAAGAAACATCTAGGTACTGCCAATTGACAATCCGATCAATACCCAGCATTCACGCTTTCTTTGTTTCATTTTCCTCTTTTGGATAAGGGTGGCATTGTAAACAACCTTGACAAATATTTGGTTCTTGCTTTTGCTTTCAGAAGCATGAAGGTGACTTGGTTCTGTCTTATCTCTCATACCAAATTAGTTGGGGGAAAGCCAGAGTGCATTAACTTAATGAGTGATTTCATCCAACCAACCTCTGCGAAAAATAAAAGTTACAACATAGAATTTGAAGACATTAATGTTTCAGGGCTGCACTGCTCCAGGATCACACACTGTATTCAATCATTGAACTTCTTTTGCCTCTACTCTTTCTCAACCTCTCCACATTCACTAAAATCAAGGTATTTAGGACAGCTCTTAGCAAACCTCTTCCCAAGGCAACCTTGACCACAAACTGAACATCCAACATACTCATTGCTGGCAGATAAATATCGCATGTATTGCAATTCATCACCGCTGCAATTTTTATCAGCACATGGTTGGTGGTCCGTTGACAACCCAACATGCTCAATGGGGGATTGAACCCTTCCACATTATTTGTGTCCCATAATGCTCGGGCATAAGACACAACTTGGCATATTCATCATAGTGTTCTTTGTAGTGGACAATCTCTTTCAAAACTGCATTCACATCAAAGGCCTTGCCTTATCCTTTGAAAATCTGTTGATGACACATAGAATACTTTGCAAATGTAAGAACGAGCCAAATTGCATGGTTTTCAGGCACAAGTCACAGTCTACAAATGCCTCGGTGGTCAATGTGTTTGGTGCCATCCTAGTCTCCCTTACTCAATCCAAGATACAAAACCAAAGCATTGCCATAAAATGCAAACAAATTCATGTAAAAGTTGAGATCATTTTCAGCACAAGACGCCATACTCTAATCAAGCAACAAAAACCAATTAGCAGCAACATGCTCAGTTGACTTCAAGGAAGAACGATGCAACTTTCACATGATCAACAAAGGGTATAGGATCTTTCCCTTCAATGGTGCAGAGACCACAAGTCTGCTGCTCTCTTACCTGGTTCTTTGGTTTTTTTCATGTAAAGGGCAACGTTCTTCTAAAAAAATTTCAAGGCAGAAGTCACATCCTTCTCAACTCCACAGTTAGCAAAAATAAAGGAACGGGCAGAGCAATCAAATCAAGAAGGACCAGTACCCAGATGAATTGTATTAGATGATGTCACCACTATATTGACTTCTTGTGCTACTGAGGGAGTTGTTAGCTTCACTTGACACCAGCTGTTTTAAAATTCTTTAAGAAGCCAGTGATGCATTTGAAGTTGAAATTGTCAAGGTTGATAGGAGTAGTTGAAGGATAAAGAGGATATGCAATTTATGGCATCAACAATGACTTGCTAACTGGCATCTTGATGCTTAGATGATGTGACTTTCTTCTTTTTGTTCTTGTTCTCCTTCAAATCTGCTTTCTGTAGATCTGCTATAAAAGCTGGAGCCACGACCCAATGGTAGAGCTCCTTGTTGTCCTGACAGTAGCATAATAGTCTCATAATGATGCAGAAGTAGCTTCCTCTGGTTGCCAGCGAAATTGTTACCAACCTGTATTTTGTGGTCCATCACATCCCTTGGGATATGAAAAAAGCCATCCACTTTATCAGGAGCCACAGGTGAAGCTGGTGGAGAAGGTACTTCACTTGCATCCTCACCAGTTGCAGTTGCAGCTGCAGCAGGGGGAGAGGGACAGCAGCTGCTAGTAGAATAGTATGTGTCTGTGGATGTAGCTGTTGAAGGAGGAAGACATATGGGATGAAATAATGTAAGAACACGAATAGCACTGCCCCTTGGCCTGCTGGACATGCAACTTTGCCAATTTTTTGGTAATTGGTCAAAAATTGGTTGATAGTTTTGTCTTCCTGTTGATAGTACTCAATAGTTTTGCTTTTTTGTTGATAGTGCTCGATTGTATGTCGGCAGCTAGAGTCAATAGATCAACCTTCTATTGACTTTTTGGTTGGCATGTGTCATACTATTGACTTTTGGTTTTAGACTTCTTGACATGTCAACATGTCAACCAACTATCGACAAGTGATGAAAACGTTGATAGTAGGTCAATAGTTGGTTGATAGTTGGTATGTACTACCCATGACTATCTATCTAATATGGTCGATAGTTGGCAGTTGGTTGATAGTTTGTTGATATCAAGAGTCCTCACCCAGTGGGTATGTTAACTAAAAAGTTGATAGATCAACCTTCTAGCAACTTTTTGTTGACAGGATTAGATGCAAGACTAAATTGACTTTGAACCGTTAGCTGGACATTGAACTTGAACCACTACGGACACATCATTCTATTCCTCTGTATGATTGCATGCATTTTGAGATAAACATTCTTGTGCCATCATCTCAGATAGACTGTTGGTGGTTTACTTGATGAAGACATAAAAGAAATACTGCTCATATGTGCATAAGCATATTTACTCATGATGTGCTCTCCGACAATTTTTGACACTTTTGCTATCTGACATCAATCGTGGCATAGAAAATGTATGGTTTCTACTTATTGGACTTTGAACCATTATATCATATTAGACTCATTATGGCGGCTAGTTTAAGGAGGTGATCTTGACCACTTGAGAACGTGTTGAGCTGGAGTTAAGCCCTCAACATAGTCTCAAAGCATTTCGCAATCTTGACAGGGTGCAGGGGCCTAGACATTGAAGTCACACAAGTAGCCAAAGATATCTGACATGTAATGGTTCAAAGTGAATTCAATCTTGTACCATACTATCTTCTGTTTAGTTGACACTGGTCAATTTTTTCAATCCCATCAATAATGGTTGATAGGATACAATACGTAGTCGATAGTTCACCGATCTTGGCAAAGTGGCCTGTATTGCTGGAACATCCTCAAAAACGTACAACTCAGGGCCACATGGAATCATTTGTGGGTTTTGGGGGATAAGAATAATGATGAAATTAGTCCATTTCTCTGACTGGGGTGTGCCTGGGTTCACTGTGGAGTGACTCAGGTGTGCTCAAGTTGCGCACCTACTGCACTTGGCTTCTCTTGGGTGCCCTTGGCTTCATTTGGCTTCACTTTGCTTCACTTGGCTGCACTTGGCTTCACCTGGCTGCACTCAGATGCACACCCAGGTTCACTTCTTCAAACCAGGATTTGCCAAAATGTTAGCGTCTATTTATTTTGGTGGTGTTTGGCTATCAATGGCAGGCAAATTTTCTCAAATTAAAAAGCAGAGAACTTAACATCTTTTTTCTCATAATAAAGGAATACATCTTTTTGAAAAATATGCTAGACTATACAATCATTTCTCACTTGGGTTCACTTTATTTTAATCAGCAGCATGCACCCATGTCATGAAGGTGCACTTGGATTCACTTGGGTGCACAGGGGGTTCACTCCAGTGCACTTGGATTCATTGGGAGGGGGGCACACTTGGGTTCACTTAAGGTGTGCTCGGATGCCCTTTTTTGCTCGGGTCCACTCTCCACGGCACCCAAGTACTTGGGGGTGCTCAGGTTTGTTCCCACATGACTCAGGCTGACTAGGGTGTGCTTGGCCAGTTGGATGGAGTACAAGTATGAATTCAAGTTGAACTAGGAATGTCAGATATCTTTGGCAGCTGCTGTGGCCTTAATTAGCAGCCCCTGAGACCCGCCCAAGATTGATAACCCATTTGAGACTATCTTGAGGAATAAAGTCCAGCTCCACACGACCTCAGATCATCTAGATCACTGACACCAAATGCTGCCATTGCACGTTATGGTTCAGAGTCCACCACGTAGAAATTGGTATGTTTCCAATGGTTACATTGATATCAAATAGCAAAAGTGTTGAAATTGTGGGACTATACACAATGATGACACATGATTGTGCGATGCTGCACTATCTTTTGTTACTGTCATTAGAAGTAGACTACAGACAGACTGGAGCATGCCAAAAACACATTTCCCAAGTCCTATTTACACATATCACATTTACAGAAATTTGTGTATATTTCAATAATTCTCACCTAAAACACAAATCACAAATCGTATTTCATGCTAATCACATTTCTATCACACATAACAGGCCTTGTTTTCTTGTTTTTTCTAATGCATTGCCCCCATCAATCCACCTGTCTGAAGGTGCTCTTGATTAATAGCTAGCCCTTCTAGCCCTTTTGCTTCAAGATGCATTTCACTAACAAAATAATGTTACAGGCAATTGCCCTTCATCTTGACAAAATTGAGATAAAGCAATTTGTGCACTCGCAATATCAGAAGGGTGTACAAGAACAAGCTAGATGGGGGAATGATCATAGGTGAAAAAATAAAGTTGTCTAAGTGTGATTTGCATTTGTGTCAATGGTGGATGAGACGTCCTTGTCAACCAAGATTTGTTTGTTTTGCACATAATTTGTGTAAATTTACACATGTTCTTTCCGGCCAAAACACAAAAAAATGTTTAAACATGTAAATGCGATTTGCAAAATGTGTTTTTGGTATGCTCCACTATCTGACACTTTGCATCAAAGCAGTTTTTAGTGACCATGTATAGAATTGTATGTCGAAACAGTATATAGTATAACAAGTCTGTAGTGGTTCAAAGTCCACCCTATATGGTTCAAAGGGAACTCAAACTAGTATTTTTCTTCCTTCTGAGAAATAAAAACTCTGCTTGGCTTTACTGGGATAAATTTTCCCCCAGAAACAGGATTTTCCAGGAAGTTGCAAGATAATTAACTGCAAGAATGGCTACTTCGCCCATTTTTCCGCAATTGGTCGATAGTTGGTCAATAGTTTGTTTTTTGTTAATAGTAAGTCTGTGATTTTGTTCCCCCAATAAACAAACCACAATATCGCCAAAATTTGCTATGGTGCTATTGCGCCTAAAAGCAATGATTTTGTTCATACCAATAGAGCAACCGATAGCAAAACTTGACAATTTTCTATTCAACTATTCCATTCAGCAAAGTCAAATAGTGGAATAGCAGGTGCTATTTGACCATTTCGAATAGATATAGTCCAATCGCCAAATAGCGTTCCCCTCCTTTTTTGTACCATTCCACCCAGAATACTTACTTAAAAGTTTTAGACGTTATACTATCGCTTTTTTTCACAAAAATTAGCTTTCATTGAAAAAAAATGCTCTATGTGGCTCTGTTTTTGTGTTGATGGGAAGATCACTATTGCACTATTGGCCAGTTTGCTATTCGGGGCAGTCCTAATTTTACAACAAAATCATGACTTCCCTTCAATAGAGAAAAAATAGGTGTAATCACTAGAATAGCTATTTGCTATCAGCTATTCTCCGAACAAAATCACAGCCTAATCAATAGAAAGTTGACAGTAAAGTCAATAGGTTGACCTTTCATTGATTTTTTGGTTGATAGGAGTCAATACTGTCGACTTTTATATTTATAACCAACTATTGATGGGTGATGATAATGTCGATAGTTGGTTGATGGTTGGCATGTACTACCATGTAGGGAGGTGAGGGATCGGAGTTATGAAACTGTTATTTAGTTTGAAAAAGAGTTAGTAGAACAAAACTGAGAAGAATTAAAGATTTGATTGCCATTGTTGTAGTGCAGACTCTACAAAAACCTTATCTGTGTAGCATATGAGCAGATCCTGTTTCTTTTGAGACAGCAGAATACAAACGATACTCTCTCTAACTTCAACGGATTCAAAAGAGAGCAATACAGAGCGATACAAAGACTTGTTTGCACATCCTTCCCTCCTGGCGAGATAAATGTCCAAACCAATATCTTTCAACCCATCATATCGTTGTGTGATTGCCTTCATATCACGGATGGACCAAAAACTGTGAGGTTTTGACTTGACTCCGCCATCATTTGTGACGGCTCCTCCGTGGAACCGTTGAAAGTAGAATCCGCAATTGGTCACCATTAAAATCCCCATAAATTCCATTAGGGGTTGTTTGACAGTGCATTTCAGTTTGGGTGACAAAGGTTGATTGTGCACATGGAGAAAGTGGATTGGGTCGAATGGTATTTCTGTGGGCGGATCTAATATTCGCTGTAGAACAGTCTTCTGGTTGGGCAGTGCTCTTGTTGCAATGCGGTGATGGGGGTTGTCAATCTGCATTCGTAAAATTGTGCTGTGCGTGAAGTGTTACAGCACAAAAACGAAGATAGCTAGTAACGGATGGTTTGCGGTGGATGTTTGACAATGTAAAGGGGGACGGACGGGCGAAGTTGGAATGTTATTGGCAGAGTTGGTTTTTCCGATACAGGTGTTTCTTTACAGTGGATGATTTACCATGGTGCAGTCGTGAAAAATGGTTTGGGCGGGAAGATGGAAAGTTGAGATTTTTGTGGGCTCCCACCAAAAAATTTGCGACGCCGTCACCTTAATAAGAACCAGAAATCTTTCCGTCCGCTAATTGTAGAAATCCAGGGCTTATGATAACCAGTTGTGTCAAAGTGACCTTGCCGTTGAGAGTAAATAATAGACCGGGCAAGTCTACATGATGTGTGTAGAAATTTCAAAAATGATAGTCAAACGTGTAAGAGGTACTTTTGACAGTTTAACAACTGACAACCTTTAAATGACAAAGCTATTGATGAAATCATTGATGTCTAGCGTAAATAAAATGATTACCAATCTGTGAAAGGTTCTGACCGCTTAATAACAGTTTGACAGATTAACAACTGTCAACCTTTAAAATGACAAAAGTTATTTTTTGACAGATGTGACACTGACGCACAACTGATTTTGAGAAAATTGTCGAGCGTCAACAATTTCCTCGAGAAGCTGTCAACGTTTGTAAATAAATTAAATAAGCTCAGTTGAGCGTTGTAAGAAACGACCTGTTGCTGACAGTTTGAACCTCAAAATCTATGTTTTCAATTTAGTATATGTAGCTCTTTTCATTAAACAGTTGTCTTTTCTTTTTTGTGCTAAATCCCTCACCTCCTACGATGAGTTCCTATGTAATATGGTTGATGGTCGGTCGATGTCAAGAGTCAATAGTATCGACTCACACAGTTGACATGTTGACTAAAAAAGTTGATAGGAAGACTCTTGACTGTTTGGTTGGCAGGAGTTGATATGGTACTAACTGTATTGTACCAATTTATAGTTGATGTTTGATATTTTTCAATCCCGTCCATAGTATGGTACCTACCGTATATCACGGAGCATAAGACCCCCCCAAATGTCATAAGATACTTTTCGATAGGTCTTATAATCCGTGTCAAGCTAGTCAAGTTAACACGGTAAAAATATAATTGTATCTTTGCTATTTACCATACGATGGGATGGTATTGTATTTCACAACACATCGCGCCAAATTTTTCGTGAATTGTGTGTGCATTTTTTCTAATTCGTCTCTCTTGCCCACTCATTGCCCTCCTTTTTGTAGCATGGTCCACACATTGTCATTTTGTGGCACATCAATTTGTGGATTGCCTCAATCCAATTCCATTTCTTGAGCTTGGAGAAGACAAGGCATAAACTGACGAACCAGCAATAATGACGGACAAAGCCGCTGCTGTCACCACTGATGTTGTGGTCGTTGGCCCTAAAGTCCCCGTGACCCGGAAGTCTTACGAAATCAAGACGAAGTGCTGCTTCGTTCAAACAATTGATGAGCTCGTCGCATGTGGTGAGACTCTTGGCGCAGCCTGTGCTCACGTCCGCATTTCTCCTCTGTACTACCGTCGCTGGAAGACGTTGCTCACGAAGGTTGACAACGTCAATGCAACGGACAAGTTCATGGCCTACAACACAAAAGGCACAGCTTGTAAAATCCATCAAGGGTGTACAAGTGTTTGTCTGCAATTTGTCCGGAGCTTGAGGCTTTTATGTTCAAGATCCGCGTCCAGGGTATTCAGCTCACGAACAGGATGGTTGGACGAGAGGCGGCACGTATTCTCCCTGTTTTCAGACACAAAACAGAGAGAGCCAAGGCTGTAGCGATTCATCGCTTCACCAGGTCTATTGGCCTAACGCAACGCGCAGCAACGCACACTGCACAGAAGCACCACATGCAGACAGAGGACGCTGCGAAGGACTTCATTGCAATGATGAAAATTAAATTGCAAGGAAGAAATCTTGACAACGTATTGAATATGGATCAGACGCCGATCCCATATTCGTATCATGCGAATAAGACGCTAAACATCAAAGGCGCCAAGACAGTTCAAGGAAGATCGTCGACAAGCGACACAAAGCGTGTCACACTCGCCGTAACCGTCACCGCAAGTGGGAAGTTGTTGACCCCATTCCTTATCTTCAAGGGTCAGCGGAACGGACGAATTGTGCAACACGAATTCATGACGTACCCTGCTGCAGGTAAGTATGCCTGCCAACCCAAAGCCTGGATGGACGAGGCACTCATGAATGAATGGATTGATGTCATCTTGATGCCATGGAAGGCCAATCGTGACGCAAACAATCCTTCGCTGCAGCCACCCATCCTTGTGCTGGTCGTGTATCGTGTCCATCAAATGGGTTCGGTCATCAACAGAATTCAGGCGATGGGGATTGAGGTCATCCACGTTCCCGCGGGCTGTACGTACCTTTGTCAGCCCGTTGACGTTGGGATTAACAAGCCAATCAAAATGAGGCTGACAAAACTGTGGGAGGATTGGGTGACAGATGGTGTGGGAATAGTAAATGGGATTGCAAAAGAACCCAACCGCAAACAGGTTGCTGAGTGGCTGCTTGACGCATACACCACGATGACTACAGAAATGGGGAGGAACGCATGGAAGAAACAGGGGTAAGAGTGGGTTTAAATTAACCATATGTTTAAATTGAACAATTAATTACTTTAGCGTGTTTATTTAAACAAGCTCTGCATATGCGTATCCACGGTTGCGATGGTATTGCGCCCTCATGCTACTGTTGGCGCAATCAGGCGTCACCACGTCTGTGATCCTCAAAATCGCTCCGTCCAGTTTGGCCGCAGTATTCCCAGTCGCGTACTCACGAGCTTCAAAACAAACGCGGCAACCATCTGTGCTATCATCTTTCATCTCGTATCCGGCAAGATGGGTGTTCTCAACAAAACGCAAAGCGGATCAAACGGCCCACACCATCGCCCTCTACTTTGATGAAGGCATTTCCACATCCATATGGATGCTCTTCACAACTGCGACCGTGATCAGAGGGAAGGAAGCCAACCAAAACAATCCGCATATTTTTTTTGGCAGCAACAAGGCAGCAACATGTAGTGATTTTTACGGCTTTTGACATAACTCGACAACCAGCCGGAGTTACTGGGAGCTGTGCATATGGGTGCATTGCTCTTGTTATGGAGAAACAATCGTTGTAAGACAGGTTTACAACCTGTTGCTGACAGTTTGAACCGGTCAAAAACTAATGTTTTCAATTTAGTCTACGTAGCTCTTTTCATTAAACAGTTGTCTTTTCTTTTTTCTGTTAAATCCCTCACCTCCTACGATGAGTTCCTATGTAATATGGTTGATGGTCGGTCGATGTTAAGAGTGTATTGTATCGACTCACACAGTTGCCATGTCTTGCCTAAAAATAGTTGATAGGTACAGCTTGGAGATGCTTTTTCCTGCCTCCTATGATAGCTTAGTGACTACCTTTGTTTTTGAAAAACATTTAAGATATTTGCTACTGACCATAAAAAATTATATGGCAACCATGGGATTCCCCCAAAATGTAAATGCAGTGGACTCAATTTTAGAGTTCAGGACTGTGACCTAAAGGGCTTCATCGCATCTTCAACACCTGTAGATGCGATACAACACTTTAGGTCACACTCCTGCACTCTAAAATTGGAGAACGGAACTGTCCGATTGGAGTGAGGGGGAGATACGGTTGTGTGGGGAGCGATCGCGACGAGAGGGGGAGAGGCGGTTTTTGAGAGTTTTTATTCATGCGACATAAAATAAATAAGCTGTTTTACATAAGCCAAATTATGCGAATAATAGTGTGACGTAGATTTAGTAGTGATTTCTATGCGGTGCAAGACCAGCCATCTCGAAGCTGTAGACTTTCTATGGACTGTTTGGTTGGCAGGAGTTGATATGGTACTAACTGTATTGTACCAACTTATAGTTGATGTTTGATATTTTTCAATCCCGTCCATAGTATGGTACCTACCTAGTTAATGGGTAGGTCGATGTTGAGCGATTTTTAGCGAACTTGCCTGTCTTATATCGCACGGTATTGTACTGTACTGGTATTGTGCTGTGTGGTGCAGTCATCAAGACCGTGCCAATGATCTCTGACGATGCAATGTCACCCACTTACCAGACACCATAGGAAATCATCAGCTTAGAAGAGGCCTCTTAGAAGGTACGTATAATATCACTGCTTTTGACGACAACATGGAGAAAGACGAAGTCACACATCGCAGCGAGGAGACGGGTGAAACCGACGAAGAAAGCCGGGCCACAGATGAAGAAAAGGATGATAAGGTAGATGACGACAGCGATGAAATCAAGATATTTGTTGATGGAGAAGAGGACACCATCACCAAAAACAAAGCCTACTTTCCTGAATGGAATTTCGATCACGTTAGGCCTTGGGTGCCTCTCAGACGTGATGATGCGTACGACAACGACCAGATTCTTCAAGTCGCTGGCCATGACCTTGTCATGTTAGAAAAGGCGAATGGCTTTAGGACGCATGGTTCTGTAGAATCAGGTGCGTTTGAAGCAGCGAAACGCATCAAAAATATAAATCCGAAGGTTAAGGTCCTTTTCTATTTGAATGCAATGATTCACTATCCCCATTACGAGGCGGATTTAACATTCAAGAAAGATCAATGGGCAATGAGAGATCCCAAGACAAATGATTTTTATTTATGGAATAAGCGCTTCGTGTCCTACGACCATCGCAACCTAGAGTTTCGAGAATGGTGGATCACACGTGCATTGGACATGCTTCAGCATGATGAAATTGACGGAATTTTTATTGATGCCATCATCAAAACAGCAGCTGTCAGTAATAGTATCGATGCACCTGATCATGACAAAGCGTACATTGAAACGGCAAATGATTTGCGAGCGAGGCTACCAGAAGGCAAACTTTTGATTGGGAATGCGTTGAGGGCAAATGCACCCAAGGGGGCGGGCGGGGAAGGGAACATCAAACATCTTAAATATCTTGATGGGTCGTATCTTGAAAATTGGGATAGATCTGATGAAGGCATAGCAAAAACTATACGACTCATGAGGACAGCTTTGAAGGCAGGACGACTCATTATGTTCACATCAACTCCTTTTTCGGGCTACCCACTCGCAAAAAGGTACACAGAACAACAAAAGGAAATTTTGGCTACACTAAAGACAATGACTGCAGATGATAAGTATCCATACATTGAGCAATTCATCGAGTTTCCTTTAGGGGTGTTCCTTCTTGCAGTTGAGGAATTTGCATACTTTTCTTACCATGACAGTGTTGATGCCAGTCCACGGACAGGAAATGCTGCGTTTGATTGCAATCGTTATGTTGAGATAACTCGTCAGTTGGGAAACCCACTGGGGCCATATGAGGAGGAAGGCGAGTTTATTTTCACGAGAGAATTTGTGAATCTTAAAGTATGGGTTGATGTACAAAATAAAGTGGGAAAGTTGACCGTGAAGGAGGTGAGAGATGAATTGTAAATTAGGTGTTTAAAGGAAAGGCAAGCTAATTTTAAGATTCTGTTTCTAGCAGTTCAGTACGTTCGGCCACGAGCAAAAAATGTTTTGCATTGTGAGAACAATGTAGCTGGCCGGAAAACCATGTGTGTTAAGTTTAAGTCGTTGCAGTACAATACGCTTTGTGGGTATCAAAAATTAGCGACGATACTTCTTCTGGCTTCTGCCCTTCCAATGATGTTTCCAACTTGAGAAGGAACAAGGAATTTGACACACATACTTTTGCCAATGCCATGACTTCGTCTCTCCGAATGGAAACAAACAAGTCATTGTCCTTCCGTTGTTCAATGCCGCTAAGAGCAGCTGTCGTGTCGCTGGGTAAAATTACATCCAACAGGCGGTCAACTACTGACTTCCCCATGCGGAAACAATCCCTAGCAGACGCTATCAAGTCACGGTCATTGACAGCAGAAAAATCTGACCCTGTCTCGTAATCATCAAATGACAGACTAGGCGGCTGGGGTAGATTACCGAATACCTCAAATCTCTTCTCAAATCGTTTTCTGTGGGTTGTAAAGAATGTCATCGAGGATGGAGGGTCTTTTAGTAGCTTCGCCTGGCGTAGAGCAGCTATCAGCCTCACCATTCCACGACACAAAGACCGGTGAAGAGTATATGCTGTAAATTCAATTCGGTCTTCGAGAGATTCTTCAGACATCTTGGAAATGGCGTCCATCGCTGACGCGTGTGGGTTAGCTGCTGTTGAAGGTGAAGATGCGAGTCCTTTTGGCTTCTTTCCTTTTTTCTTCTTTCCCCCACCGCCCTTCTTTTGGTTCGAGTGTTGTTGTGATAAAGTGTTCTTTTTTTCCTCTTCTTCATGCTCCATATTAACTTGTAACTCAAGAAGCTTTCTCTCTATTCTTTCCTTTTCAATGGTGCTCTGTACATTTATCAAAGCTGTCAGCGTAAAATCACGGTACCAATATGCTTGAGATAAGTCGTACCAGTGAGGGTATAGCCCAAGTTCGATTCCCAAGCCTACATAGCGCTCCATCAGTCTTAGTGTTTGTACAATAATATAATTGGTAGCATAAGCTGGCGTCGACGAAGGGTCAAGACAATGTGCCCCCGAAATATTTCGTCCATAGAAGCAGCTTCCGTCTGAAGGGCCCCAAATGCCGGCAGCAAGATGCTTTCCGTCCACGTTCGCTCTCTATGTCTATCCAAACAAAGTGCTTTGAGTGTGTCATAAAGCGGTTTCGCAAGGCGAGCTAACCAAGAACCTGTCGACTCAATCATGCTTTCTGGCACTGCGCAAAGCTGCACCATGTGTTGTCCTAGAGAATTGAACAAGAAGAAAGCAACGTAAGGTCACACATTAATATTGTAAACAACAACAGTATCAACAGACAGGTCCAGATAAATGACATTTTGCATGTTAGTCTGAAACCTTTTGCGGGCAACGCCTACGATACTTCAATGGCAAATCAGTCATGATAAATCCTTCAATAATCTCACCTATTATATCCGTGAAGTCGTATTGTCCTAAAAGTTTGTCATCAAAGTACAGGTTGATGAGCAGCAGCGATCTAGAGAGAATATTCGTTCCAACTTTGGGTGATGGCCCTCCAGTGGGTGGCGCGGGAACCACTCCAGCACCCCCGCTTCCTCGCAACGAGTTGTTTGTCAGCATTCGAGTAATTCTTCCGAGTGTATTCCCATTGAGCATGACATCACAGACAGCCCACTCAAGCTCTGATGTCAGGTTCGATATGGAGTCTATTACGTGAAAAATTTGACGGAATCGAGCTTTACGTATGGGGGCATTGCCTAGGGAGCGACGATTCTTGAAGAAGAAATAGAAATTTATGGAGAGGGGTGAGCAAAAAGATATTGACATTATAAGAGTAAGCAAACAAAAAGGAAGAGACTTACGACAAATGGATCGTAAGAAGCGCTCAAAAATATGCGGCAAGCCTGATTTTCTAGATGGCCCGATATCCACGTCACGTCACATAAACGACCATCAGATTCAATCAATCCATGCTTTGCATATCTTTCCACAAATAAATTGCTCCGTAACCGTTTCAATAGACGAACTGTCTCTCGCGAATACTCCGTTGCCCTGCGAGTGGACACGACCACATTTTTGTCATTCAGGTTATACAACATTTGAATCGCAAGAAAAAACGACTGCTGCGTTTGTAGAATCAGAACCAATGCCTCGATGGTAGAACGTGCGCTCTCGTCGGTACATGAAAGTTGGTATTGTTTCAATTTGGATATTGCGACATCCCAAAGATTGTTGACAAGTCGGTTTTCTCGGTTCAATCCCGAACAGATATTGGTAGGATCTTCCTCTTGGTTGCTGGCATCCAATGGCAAGTCTATTTTGTCGATCTCAACACGACTCAATGTAAGGATATTCCCGAAAGAATCGGGACCAAAGTTTTCCTCTTCGTAGATATCTGCATCGACCACAATCGATCTTACCTTTGGATCCATCCATGAAATAAATAATGCCATCCAATCATGAGGTTTGTCAGAGCAAGGACGCAATCACAGCAATTACAAAGTAAACACAGCAAAGCAGTCATCCAGCGACACGGTGAAAAAACTTCACTCACCGCCTCGGCAATCCGAACAACACCGAGAGTACTCGCAAACAGTGCCCACTGCGCCACCGTGCCTTCCTCCTCGTCCCCTCCTCCATCCACCTCCGTCTCCAACACAGTCCAAACATTCAACCGTTCCGCCATATCACTCACCACCCCCTCATGACACCAGAGCATACAATAAAGCGTTTCGGCGGCATTGGATCCCCACTATCGATGCCAATGTATGCCTCCAAGGCGGTGAATTGAAGGAGTATCAGCGGCAACAGGGACGTTGGCGAAGTGGGAGAGAGGGAGAGTGTCGTCCAGTAGGGGAGGAGGGAGGGGCAGGGCGAGGTTGGAACGAAGAGGGTGTGGCTTGGTGGTTCGTGCGTGGGAATGGTGGGTTTGTGTGTTTGTGAGTCGGGGCAATCTTTGGGGGGTTCGAGAGGTGTCCCATCACTCAAATTTTTGGGTGCAATGCGAGGGGGGAATGTGATGATGTCGTGCTGTGTTTGATAGCCTTGAAGTTTGGCATTCTTGCAGGGTTTATGATGTTCGACAGCATGGCCATTCTGCGCCGGTACCGTGGAGGATGGCTGATAAGGGATCTCACAGCAATCCATTCGCTTATCACCGATTTCTAATGCACTCATGGCATCACGTAAATTGACGGTAGCCACGGCTGAACGAATGGTTTCATTTGTGAAAGTGTCTCCGGCATCCTCCTCGACCGCGACTCGTTCGACGGCAGAGGACGAAGAGTCTTCCAACGAAAGTCCACGAACCTGCAGCACATCCCCAAGGTCACGAGTCGTACCGTCATCATCACCGCCGGACGCGAACGCAGGCAAGCTTGCCGCATCGTCGTGGATGGGAGTGAATGGATGCGAATACGAAAGACATTGCGATGCGCAATTTCGTAGAAGATTCGTAATGTCGACGAGATTGTCTTGTGATGTGTTCGTGGACTGCATTGTGGCGGTATCTTGTGGGTTTTTGCTTATGTTTTGCTGCAGACTGCCGTGATGTGATCACGGGTGGAAGAGAGAGGCAGATGGGCTACGCCACGGCTGTGTGAACGTTATGGAGGAAGGCAATCGACCTACGCGCTGCTGCGATTATGGATTGTCCGGTAATGTTGTCACCTCCGGGGCCACAGGCTGCTGCCACAGTGTTTTAAAATCTTGATTTTTCATCATGGCAGAGAGAGCGGACGAGGAGAGACGACGAGAGGTTTCCGAGGCGGGCGCGATCACAAAAAACTACGGCGGGTGGGCGACAATGCCGGCACGGGGAATGACTGGCGCCCGGGTGAGGATTTATTCTTGAAGTTGAACTTGAACTCATGTCGGTATGTTCGGCAACTAACTTTCACGTTCTTGGATAGTCTTGGAAGGGCGCTAACAATGGTATACGATAGTAGGTGATGTTGTGTACACAGCACGATACAATACGCAACGTCAAGATGAGACAACGTAAGAACCATTCAAAACTGTGAGCAGTTCGCAAAGATTCATACTGAAATAAGGATGAATCTAAAATACATTTCTCCATGGTACTTTTTTAATAAGGTATATCTTTGACTCAATAATAAAATGAAATATTCGCCTGCAATCGGGACTACCTACAATGAAAGATCTATTCTAAATATATCAATGGAGCGTATTTCAAACTAACAAATCCATATTCGCGGAGAGGCACGATATATATAATATGGGCTACCTCTATAAGGAAACAACCCGGCACACTCATTTCACTGGATACTCCTGGATACCTCCACATTCAAATCTCCCTCCAACAAGGAGAGACAATGATGTTTCTGTGAGGTGTCTCTGAGGTTCCATCATCCACTCACCCTCTAAATAATACTAGAGAATCTACTGCAATTCCTTCACACAAAACTCGACAACACGATGAACACGCACGGTCTCCACTGAATGTCCTCATACAATTACACGGCCGTTGACTCCACTACGCATCCGCGACGTTTTATCATTATTTGTCCATCGCCGACGCCTTCCTTCCATTCCATCACCACCATTACAATAGAGAGCACCCGAGAGCACTGCCAAGCAAGGTAAGTGAGTCCGCGAATCATCCAAGCGGACAAGAGAAAGCCAGAGAGAGAGCGCTAGAGAGTTGCGTCGCCGTTCGTTCCATCCATCCATCCGCCACACCGTCCATCGCCACACCGCCACCACCGTCCACAGCATGATCGGCTTCTCCCCGCTCCCCCATCGCGTCTTCGAACCCCCCCTCGTCGCCAACCCCCACACGGCACCCATGGCAACCACGACGTCCTCCAACCAAGGCCTCAAACGTCTCGCCTCCTCCCGCGAAGAACTCGAACGAAGCTGGCATTCCTCCGCCGTTCTCCTCCACTCCATCAGCGGCAGCCGCGACAGTCTCGACGACGAAGCCCCTCCCGCCGAACGAACGTTCAAACGGCAGCGCACGCTCGATTCCACCGTCAATGCCATGACGGGCGTGTCCACCACTCCTACTCCGGCTCCGGAATATTCCTCCCTCGTCGACAGAATGAGAATCCGTCCCGACAATCGTCCTCCCCCCCACCCCACCAAGGACGACACGTCTCATCGTCCTCCCCCCAAGGCAGGATGGTACCACGGTCATCTCGATGCTATGGGAAACCGCCATGGAATCGGACACACCCTCCACGACGACGGGACCGAATACGACGGCACCTACGTTCACGATGTCATGGAGGGATGGGGACGGTACAAATTCACCACCGTCCAACAGCTCGTATCCTTCCCTCAGGGGGGAAAAGGTGGGGTGTCGTCGACCACGTTGCATCGTGTGACGGAACGGGTATTTGAGGGTGTATTTGAGGGGGGTACGCCTCGTGGACGGGGGGTCATGATATCTACCGTGGTGGATTCTTTGCCTCCATCGTGTGTTGCTGCCGTCACGTCGATGACGGATGGGATGGAGGTTCAGTACGTCAAGGTCGTGTATGACGTGGGGTATTATAGGGAGGATGGACGGGCGGTGGGAGAAGGAGCGAGGTTTACCTATTCGAAATCGACGTCCATGAATGAGTGGGAGGAGGTTTGTACGAGGACTTGGAATGGGGAGTGTTCGGGGGTGAAGGTGGGGAGGTCTTATGGGGAGTGGGTTTGCGATTGTTTGAATTTGCAGTCGTATCCGGAGGTGCCTTCCTTGTGAGGGAATTTTTGGAGAAAACAAGGGGCTTTTGAGTGGATTCCATTCATGATGGGGGGCATGTTTCATATTCTAACGACGATTCCTTCGTTCTTCGCAATCTAATTTTGCGATCAAAACAAGAGACAGAGCTGGCAATCGAGGCTCTTTCGCATACTGTGACAAATCAGCTACAACGACAATAACATGATGTAGAGTAATGCGTACTACATAGTATATCTTTTATTCCATAATGGACATTGTTGCAGATGTATATTGAATGAATAGATCGCTTCTTGTGGGTGACTAGGGAATTACGAATTGATTGAGTCTCTTTCTTGATTTTACCCATGCCAAAAGAAATACTCGTGCACTTTTACCTGAATCCTTTGTACTTTTTAGTAGTTTCACTTGTTACACTTCATGTTTTCTTCTTAGTCATGGGATTCTTCGACTTTTTGTTTCTTTGATGGAGCAGCAGTAATGTCTTCATCGTCTTTGGCAGGATGTTTTCGAGAGGCTTCCAATTCACCCACTGCACTCTCATCTTCTTTGATAACTTCCTCCTCCACATTGGACACTGGTAAAGATGCATCGACTTCATCACCCTTCTTGGCATGACCTGCATCCGGCTTGGTCGCTTTTAATCTTTCTTTTTCTTCCTTTTTGGTCTTTTCGGAAATACGATGCTGTTCGAGGAATTTTTCCATTGGAGGCGTAAACTCCTCGAAATCTAGCTCCTATGGTGCATAGATTTTAAAAACCGCAAAAGAAATTGACGTATCAGTCAGGGTGGAACTCAAACCAAATAATAATCAATGATTAATATGATTTGACTCACTTTCAGAGCATCCATCACATCCTTCGCGCTGACGGTAGTCCTCCTCCCCTCCCTGGCCAAATCATTCGCACACGAAGTCAAATAAAGCACGAATATCCCACACGCTCGAGTTATGGCCGCACAGGAATCTTTGGAGAGGTTGGTAGATGGGGGCAGGGCATTTTTGAGGAGGCGTCGGATGCAGGCTTGGGGTGGTTCGAATTCGGTGGTGTCGGTTTTAGTGGTGGCTTTTTGTGACTGCGTGGGGGGTTGGTCGGTTGGTGGGGATGCAGGAGGGTATGGGTCGATTTGTTCGGATGTCATGGCTAGAGTAATTCGTAATTCAGATGGTCAAGAAGAGACTGGGATACGAGTTGTCATCGTAGTCATGGCTATGGTATTGTATCATACCATTTTGTACGTACCACCAGCGTACCACTGTACAGGAAGGGAGAGGGCATTGCTATGGCATTTTTATAGTACTATGGAAAATAAATTGAATCCTATTCTGCTTGAGAAATGTTAACATTGACCGATGTTATATTAATAAAATAAATTCAATCTATATATTACAAAAGTCCTAATTCTTTTTCAGATCCCCGCTCGCGCCAAATTAGAGTTTTAAGTTTTAGGGGGGTTCAATAGGGTTCAATAGGGTTCAATAGGGTTCAATTCTGGTAAAACTTGTGCCCCGGCACCGCATCATGCCACGCAATGTTCTTCATGTTGTTCTTGCCTGCCTGTTCCCCTTCCAACACAACAGACACAAAAAAACCAATGAAGAATTATAATGAAACGAAAGTAGTTTCAGGATGAAACCCCCCACCACTCTCTCCCACTGCACACTCCTCCTCGCGCTCTTCCTCACCACCACCCTCTCCCAACTCCAACCCGACCAAGACCCCACAAAAGACTACTACTGCGGCATCAACTGGAACGAAGCCAACGCCTACTGCTCTCTGCCCTGCCCATCGGGATCGAACGGCGAGTGTCCTCCCGCTGAGACTGGACGGGCGAGGTATTGCTTTGCTGCGGCAGATTGCTTTGTTAGGAAGGTGGCAATGTATTGGACGGGCATTGTTTCGTTGGAGTTTGATCAAGAGAAGCATCTGGCCGATGGAAAGGGCGGTGTGCTCATGTCTGAAACGGACATTGCTGCGTTGGAGCGTTCTATGATGAGTTTTTTAGGGGATGGGTTCAGCGGTGAGATGGAAATCACGTGTGCTTCTGTGCAAGATCAGGAGTATGACAGGCCTTGTGTCGACGCGGTTATTCCTGGACGTCGACTCTTTGGATCCACGGACAGCTCTGTAAGTATCGAGAATTACGAGCTCGAATTGGGGTATCAGTCACACCAGATATTTTTCAGAGACACAACAACTGATGCTACGTCAATGCAACAATCCATCAGAAAACTGGCACGAGATGAATCAATTACCGCACTCGACCTCACGGTTCAAATATGTGCCCAATACATTCCTGCACTTGACGCCACCACTAAAGTCTCCGAATCAGACCTTCAGAACAACATAATAAGTATCATTGCAAACAATGAACAAGGAGCTGTCAACGCCATCTCGTCATCATCCACTTTCTTCAACGCATTAACCGGCATCACTGCCCTCTCAACTGATATGCTCCTCGATCCACCGTCCTCCTCCCCCAGTGTATCACCCACAAGATCTGATTATCAAACCATTGAAACTTTCATCGACGCCAAACCATCAGGAAGCTACGGTATTTTTTTCAGCATTCGCACCAAGGCGCAAGTCTCGACCATATTACTCACGGAAATGGCATTTGTGACGCCTCACAATGGTACGGTGGAATACGAAGTGTACTCTAGGCTAGGAGATTTTCGTGGTCATGAAGGGTTTGAGACTGAGTGGGATTTGATTGCTCGCGGGCAGACTGTGGCGAGTGGACCCGGTGCGTTCACTCGTGTTCTGAACGAAGTTCCGGAAGATTATGATTCGAGTTATGTTGGGTTTTCATCGATTCATGTCCCCGGAAATTTGGGGATAAGATCCTTTTATATCACGATGACAAAAACGTTTAGTATGACAGACGGGGACCCTGTGCCTCTCTCATTTTCTGATAGTTCGGTGCCTGAAAATGAAGGAACATCAAACTATGCTGTTATTGTGAGCAATGAAGAGTTGGAAATACTCGAAGGAGACGCTGTGTTAGGTAGGTATTATGGTTTGCCAACATCCGTTGTGTTGTCTATTCAACTTGTATGTCTCTCTCCTGTCTTCTGCTACGGTTAATATTTCTCTCTCAATCCATTTTTCCTTAACCTCTTCAGAATTTCCAGCACCTCAAAATCGTGATGGAACATCGGAATATTACAAACGCCCCCGTGGTTTTCTGGGGTCTTTCCAATATACCAGAGAAGCTTGTTTTCCTGCAGTTGGTGAGCCATTTGTCTGCCCCCTGTCAATGAGTGATTTGTAAGCACACGCTGTACCTCATTTGGACTCTTTTGTACCAGATTTCTTTGGCTGGCCTTGTCCAGTTATTCCTAAGAACAGATTGCCTACTAAACTTCCTACCAAAAAGCCAGTGTCTTCGACTACACTGCAGATAGCTTCGAGCTCTAGCCTTCCCACGATGTCTCTATCTAAGAATGGTACAGATGCTTCAACAAGTTCTGCCCGAGAAAGTATGAATGATCTGAAAGTAGCGACAAACGGAGAGGCTAACTTGGCCGCAGAGAGAAGAGGTGTATATTTCTTTATAATGTTGATCTTTTGCATGATTCAATGAAACGTTACAACTGATAATTTAAGATATTTAAAGTAGACAGCCCATGTTATTTTTTGGAAATAGGCAACGAGTGCATAACCCCTAGCGCACCCCCTCTTTCTTCGAATAGTATGTCATTAGGAACTGAAGGTCAGATCTCCGTGAAGTAGCCTATTCCTTCAGTAATATTAATTGACACAAAAACATAAATATTAATTTTATCAATGAATAAAAATTAAATTTCACACTCTTCTGCTGAGTCGAGATGATGCAGTTCGTGCTCCATCATAGCAACAACTTTCGACTCTGCCAATAACTCAGCTTGTCTTGCAGTATCTCTCTTGTGCTTTTGAACATGGAAGGATGAATGACTTCTGGAACTGTACGTTGATAATGTATCTGGCTCTCTCGCGGAAGCCTGACCGTCACCATCTGGCCATCCAACTTCGATTTCTCCAGTTACCGTTGAGTGCTGCCCGAGTTTCTGTGAGTTGTTATTCCGTGACCTGAATGGTTTGTTGGATACAGCTGATTTAGATGCAATCCCTTTCAGATACGCAGTATTATCACCTGAAGTATATGACGTTACACTAGTTACTCCAGCACTGTTCGGTGTTCGCGCTGCACTGATAGTGGCATGTGAACCATCATAAGATGGCGTGGCTGTTCTATGTATAGTAGATGGGTGGTGGTTTGAATTTCTTTCAGGTGCGACCTCAGAATCTTCTGGCTCCTCGAAAATTGTATCAGGGCGGCCACAAAGAGCGGGGTAGCGGCGAGAGGCCTCATTCCTCACTCTCGCAATTGTGGGATTCGTGCGTAAGAAAGCTAGGTGCGCCATAGGTACTTCGTTACCTTCTCCGTTCGATGGACCAGTAGTAGCACATGATGCAATACGGTTGAACAGCGATTGTTTTGCCGCTGAATCATCGTCTCGAGAACTGTCGACAGACACATCATCTCCAAATAAGATTCGTGGTGGTCGTTCTTTAGAACTGGAAATCGGTTTATCCGAGCGTGGCGAGCGCACTACACTCTGTCCTTGTTTAAAAGAGCTCCTCTCGAACTCAGTGTCGTCGTCTGCTGCTGTCTTCCGGGCTGAAACTACAACAAACTTCATAGGCCGTGAAGCATTCCTAATGCTGAGGACAACCTCTCCCCACTTGCTATTGGTGATTGGAGATCTAAGGTCTGCCCCAGCTGCCTCCCTTACTATATCATCTGGCTCTATTTTCCCAACACGGACAATTGAAGAGCCCGGTGACGATTCAGTAACTGACACAACACGAACAAGCCCATCTTCGCCACGCTTTAGTCTAATACCCATGGCATTGGAGTGGAAGATAACATCGTGTTCTTCTTCTTCTCTTGTTGTGGGATACGATGATTGTGTCAGTTTGTCTGGATTTTCAAGTTTAGATATAAGTTCCTCCACTCTAGACTTCTTGGGAACTCCACTTTGTAAGCTTCTTTGATTCGATGTATTAAGAGTTTGGCTACTTAGTGTGCTCGAACTGTATCGAGGCGACTCAATCAATCTCTTGGTTGCTCTGTGACTAAGAGAGCTCGGAGGGTCGATGCTTTGGGGTGGGTCTGATTTTGCCTGAGGTGGGTCTGTTTTTGCATGTACAGCTCTGTTTTCTGAATAAAGAGGATTGGTAAAATTTGTCTTTTTCTCCATCGATGACATCCATGCTAACGCTCTTGATGAAACCGAAGTTTCGTCCGTCTCTTTTTCGTCTCTTTCTTTCGTTGAGAGTGTTTCCAACCATTCGTTCTCGGATGAATCCATTGTCTCGAAGGATTCCATGATGAGGTTTTCTCTCGAACCAGAGGAATCCATCTGAATGTCAGAAGCATCATTAGCGGTCTGAAACAAACCTCTATCGTTATCATCACACCTCTCTACATATATTTAACATTATATTGCAAGATATGAGTCAGAGGGGATGTATTTGACTGCAAAATGTTCAGTTAATGAGAGTATTGCTCACCTCTGACAACACTGATCTCTTGAGTTGTTGCCTCATCAACTTTGACATCGTCCAAGGTAGAAAACAGTGACTTGCTTAGTTGAGATGGACCGGAAGAGTCGTCTAGTGTAGGCTCAGGTGAATGCACAGCATTTTCAGACTCCACGTCAGGCAAATTAAGACCATCTTTGAAAGACCGTTCCACAAGCCATTGATTTAGAGATCGTTTGGGAAGTGGCGGCTTTTCACTGTCATGTGATGTGACATTACCTGATTCAGATTGCTTGGTAACCGTGAGAGGGAACTCCTCGGTGGCAAGTTTGGGTGATGCATCTTCAGAATCCTCCTCTGAATTGATGCGGGACAACTCATTCTCTTTGTCACTGTCCTCAATGAGGACATCATGATTATTTAATTGGTCGTCATTTTGCTCGTAGTTGCTAAAAGAGCATTCTGAATCATTTTCACCATCCTTGTTGTCGCCACCACTCATTTCCTCGACAGTCGAGTCTTCAGTAACATCGTGTTCTTCGGGAATAGCCTCGTCTTCCATTGCTTGTTCATCGTCATCTGGTGCACTCGATTCAGCCTCTGCCACTTCTTCTGCAACTGACGGCAGGAAATATGTTGGAGATGCATGAGACGTCGTCTCTATTGCTCGAGCGTGATTGCTGTTGACCGTTTCGCTTCCCGGGCTCCTTTCAAGTGTTATTCTTGTCAATTCGCTGACATCATCTTCGAAGTCATTTTTTTCGGTCCAGCCATGGTCATAATCCCAATGACGATTTTCATCATTCATATATGCCGTTGCAGCTTCCATAGATGCCTTCCAACCAACAGTCTTCCCTGGAACGGCTGCTGTCTTTCTTTTGTCGGCTGCAGCTCGATGTTTGGGTGCAGCTCTGCGGACAGGAGCATGTGTATTTTGTAGCAAGCTCAAAGTATCAACAGAAGTATTGATGGTTGAGGCATCATTTGTGAACACAGACTTTTCGTCAATATCAGCGGAATCATCTTCCATGTTTGAGTTGTCATATATTGTAAATGAAAGTGGTCGCACTGCTTTAATGATGTCTTTTCTCTCTGCAGCCCATTCCTGTGGAAATTCAACGTATGTCGTGTCCCTGACGTCACGAGGAATATCTTGAGCCTCCATGCGCACTGGTTTACGGGGTGTGATTTTCTGAGTGAGATGTAAACTACCGATGGGCTTCGCCTCACCAAAATTTGATGTAAGTTCTGTTTCAGAATAATCTACCCATCCCTTCTCAGGGTCCCAAACTTGTTCTCGCCTAGCAGCTACGTCCCGAATGGACCCCATCCATCCTTTTGACTTGGCACCCGCATGATTTTCTGCCTCTTTGGCTTGCATAAGTCGCTTTCCTGCAGCACCTTTATGGCGTCTCCGAGATGACTTTGATGCGGTAGTCCACGCAGTTCCCAGTGTCACGAACGACTGCTCTGCAAGACTGTAATTTGCAACAGATTGGTCTGCGACATTGGGGCTGGCGCGATCATGTGGGCTGTCTGGTATCAGGGGCATTTGGCTAGCAGGAGTGGAGCCTGTGCTTGTTTGTTCCGTTTTCTTGCGCGTCTCGTTAAAATGAGATCGAGCGATTGACGAATGAGCTCCTCCTGCTGGAACCGCGACCGAATGAAAAGGTCTTTCTCTATTCGTGCCAATTGATTCCGCTGGGTTATGGTGAGATGGTGTCTCTGTCAATGAACCCAAATCTTGAGGTGAAGTTGGAGACATAGAATCTGGGGACATGAAAAGCGAGTTGGCTCTGGATTCTATTCCAGCAGTTGATTGGTCAGGAGAAAGCATCTCATCTTTACTGCCCATCATTTCATTTGTTGGCGTGACAACATTCCTTTCCCTGTCATCAGACTCGGGCAAAAGCGTAGGAAGGGCAACATGACTAGCTGCGGTCGAAGGAGCTTTCATGACCGGAGAATCGGAAGTAGCGGCTGATGCTGGAGACTGTTCATGCACCCATTCTTGGACAGACGCCCGTTCATCGTCTGGAGCTGAAACAGGGGACTTCGTGTCCTCCACTTGCATGGGGGCTGATCTTGGAGAATAAAACTCCTCTTCTTCATACACGAAGGACCTATCGTCTTTTTCATTAGAGTCGAGATTAGAACCCAGTTTCGCCCATTTCGAACTGCGATTGATGAAATTGAATTTGGGTGTTCTTGATGCATCGGACTTTGGAGACACAATATCATCAAGAGAGTCATCGTCTCTGACAGGAATCGCATTGTTTCTATTGACAGAGGTGAATTTACTAGAGCTTGATCGCGGACTCTCGAGAGCTCTGAGAGATGCAACCTTGGCAAAACTTGAAGGCACGCTCGGACGTTTGGATATCTTCTTGACCCGCGAGAGGCTGCGGGCATAGTTCTTCTCTTTGCCTATTAGGAAAGCATTGTCCACATCTTCATGTTCGTACGATGGCCGCAATGAATCATAATACTTGTCGCCCACGGAAATAAGGCCATCAGCACCTGGGTAATACTTCTCTTCCATTTCTTGCTCGTTGTAGTTTCCCTCGTCATCTTCCTGCAGAGTAGAATTTTTCGATTTCGTTTTCGCTCTTACGATTGCAGGAATCAGTGCTGCTGTCGCAACTGCAGTTGCAGCGGCAGTAACATCCGAGGGCGACTCTTGAGAAGTCTCGCCAGCAGTTGCTTTTTCGGATCTCGAAACTTCTTGAACTCTTTCGTCAATATCTCTGGTAGAGCTTTCGCCGGACCCTCCTTCCAAAACGTCACCTGGCGGATCATGTGAAAGCAACGATTCGCTGTCGTCGTATGCCTCTCCTTCCTCCGCCTGACGCTCGCCCCTGGTGGAGCCTTCTTCAGTGGCCACACTGTCTTCTTCTTCTTCATCTCTCGTTGACACAAGGTCGTCTTCGGCGTCTTCTAACAGTGGCATGCCATCCCTCTCATCAACAATTATTCGTGTAGCGTCCTGTGGAGACATGCCTGAGTTTAGCAATCGCAAGAACTTCCGCTTCTCCACAGGATTAAAGCTGTTGTAATCAACATTGTAAGATGTTTGCGATCCTGAACGAGATGCAATTTCATTTTCTTGTGTATTCCTAGAAAAATCATCATTTCGATTGCCCCTGCTTGTCTTGATGGCGGCCATAGCCGCGGCACCCATTGATGCGCTGACAGCGGTGGTAAGATCTGGATCGCCGTGAGACTCCAAAGATTTCTTCGCTCGATATTCTTGCTTAGCACGTTGTGCGAGCTCACGCAAGTAGGAGTTTTTGCGATTAGAGTCCCATCCAGCTGCTTGGGATTCCAACTCTTCTTCATCAAATATGGTACGAGGTTTTGGAGTATCTTCTTCATTGAATGTATATTTATTCAGTCCTCCAGATGTTGAGTCTTCGGGAAGGGTCTGCTCATCGACAACATTGGTATCTTCCTCCGCATCCTCTTCAAACAAAGAGTCGTCGTCCATCATTTCTGGCATGTCTTCTTCGTCAACAACTTCATCGGAAGACTGTGCTAGTTGTGCGGCATAGTTGTTTATTTCTTCTTGTTCCGCTTGTTCCTTGACTGATCTCGGCATCACATTGACAGGAGTCGTCTTAGATGGTGGCTGTAATTCTGCACTTGGAATATCTTTCTTTTTGCGAAGGCCAAGGAGATTCTGAACACTCTTGACAGTTAGTCTCTTCTTTTTCTTTTCGGTGTTAGGAGACATTGGTGCTGATCGCGCCGGCGGTTGTGAGTAGGATGATTTGCCTGTCGCTGTATTTGCCACCAAACCAGCTGCACCAACAGCAACAACCCCAGCTGCGACAGTGTGCGTGACCATACTCTCTCGAGTTGTCATCTGATTCGCGGCTTCCTCATTGTCATCCCTCGATAGATACTCCAATTCAATTGCAGCGTCCTCCGAATCTGACATGACAGGATAATCTTCTTCATCGCACTCCGAGTCAAAGGATCTCATGGGTTGGCCATCCGTCACTTCGTCTGCGCTGTACTCCCCTCCCTCCACACGACGCTGTCGGCTTCGTTCAATAATGGCAAGAGCTCGCTCTTTCTTCTTCGCGCTATCAAGATTGTCAACATTCTTGGTAGAATCAATATTGACATCGCCAACGTAGGTGCTGTAACCACAAATGGCCCCCAACGCATCGGCAATGCAATTCAACATCCCACGATCCTCCGGGTCGTCGTTATTCGTAGTGCCCGTGTTGTTCATGGTTGTTGCTGTCTTTGACTCCTTTGTGGGTGTGTTGTCAAGCGTTCCTCCTCCCTCCGTGGCCGAAGCGGACGTCTGATAACTGCGATCTAACGACTGTTGTTGAGATTTGTCGCTGTTGTTATTGGAACTATTTTGATCGAAAGTATGAAGATCCTCCTCCTCTTCCTCCTCTTGCACTTTGGCAGCATTCCCACTCGCGAAACACGCAGCCTTCTCCAGCAAATTCCAGTTCCCATTTGCCGCATTTGTATTCTTACCGTCCAATAAAGAAGCTGTATTCTTGGTATGCCGTGAAGAAATCTCTCCGGTATCATTCGACTCGGACTTGTGCGAATCCAACCCCAGCGATCTAGAATTTCTTCCCCTACCCGCGGGTGATTGAGTCCGCCTCCATTGTTGTTCGTCATTGGGCATTTCTTCCTCTTCATACCCGTTATGGTGTACAGTTCGAAGTCGACCATCGTCTTCGTCATCGTCCGAATCGTTGTCATCGTCGATGGTATCAACGTCGTCCAATTGACTCCAGAATCCTGCTACTTTCAGCGTTTCAAAATCTTTGTCGTTCATGGGAACCATATTGTTGTTTGCATCGCTGACTCTCTTCGGTGTTGCTGCGGCGTGAGACCTCTCAGATGCTGCCTTCGCAGCGGCGGCGGCGAGAATGGCGGCAGCTTCCGAGGCGTGTCGATTCGATCCTCTATCGATTTCATCCTCGTCATCTTCATCCTGACTCCAAAATCCCGTTATGACAGGACGAGGATTTCTCGTTCTCGAACTGGGACGCGAACCACCGTTACTGGAAATACGGCTCAAACTAGGCAATTCTCCATCGTCCAACTCCTCCTCTTGGCCCTCCTCATCTTCCTCATGGCCACCCCTGGGAGGACGATAGTATTCATCCTCCATCTTTTGCTGCCGCTCGATCCCACCCGGGGATTTGGATCGATGGGCCCCCGATCCGCGCATGACTGGCGTGGCTCCGGTGTAGACGCTTCCTTTGCCGGTGAGACGGCTAACGAACGAGGCGCCACTGCTGTGATGTGAGTTGGGGGTTGTCGCATCGTCTTTTTTGAAGCGGTCGGGCGTCACGCGGCGAAGGCTGAGGCTAAGGCCGCTGGATTTGGAGCCTTTCAGTTTGTTTCGGGGGGTAAGGTCGTCTTGGTGGGCAAAGTGGACTTCATGGGTGGAGATGGGGGAGACGATGGCGCGTTGGAAGGACTTCGGTTGGGCGATGGGGAGGTCGATTTCTTCCGTGACGATCACCATTGTATTTGCACGAGATGTGATGATATCAGGAGCACAAGCAGAACTAGCTCTTCTTCGTGGATGCTACTATCTGGTCAAGCGCCTCTCCCCCCTCTCGTTCGCTGTCTTAACTACCATGAGGGAGTCGTTTGAGGTGCTTGCCAAGTTTATTCCTGACCCGGCGTCAAAACAAGGACGCCGCAGCAAAGCCGTGGCGTCATGGTGGCGGAGGATGGCGTTAAGCGTTTAGCCCTCGTTTACCTCACGAGACACTCGGTAGTGTACTATTTTCGTGTGTGATAACATCTAAATTTCTGCTTCCAATCTCTCCCGCCTTTCGTGCCAAACGTAACTACGACGTAGGAATAAGTTTGATTTCAAATTGGAGGACGTTTGTCGCCAGTTTTGGAGCCGTTGAGAGAAGCGTTGAATTCGACAACACGGAATTTTCGTCCAACAGTGGGACCTATGCGAACCTACATCATGCACACTGCATAGAAATGATGAAGGTGGTCTCGTCACTCCCTGTCCCACTCAAAGAAAAAAGGGGACCTTAACATGCAAGCATCACTCTACTGAATCAGTGGAGTCTTAGGTACATACCAATATTGTAGAAGCCCCAACAAGCTAATTGGACTGACCTTTGTGTTTACCCTGAGTCTGAGCCCCAGTAAATGACTCTAAAACACCTGCATCAACGGTTTCTCCTTGTTGCGAGCGACACATCGATAGGTATATCTCCCAGTAACTCTGGCTAGTTGTTGAGTAATGTCTGAAGGATGCCAAACTCACCACACATTTTAGAGCATTGAAGCTGAGCCAAACAATGTATCCCAAGGCATCAATGGAATTCATCGTTAACCTCAATTTTTTGCTTCTGCCCTTTGATGATGGGCATACTTGTAATTTGGATCTGTTTTGTTACGGCAACTTGCTGAAGTTATGTTTGAATGGCTACAGAGTGGGCTGTCACTCTCATTCAAGATGATGAGGCAACAAAACATTGTCTACTACACTATCAACAATTAGGGCACTGATGGATGTCATGTTTACTTTGTGGTCTGTGAATATGCTGCAACAAGAATGGGCTCAGGTTGAATGGATCCATTGTACAAATCCTGGGGTTTTCAAATCTAATGGTGGGGACCAATCCATGTCACTTCTTTAGCATCACAAACATGGATATGTGATATGCATAGATGTATTTTTTTGATAATTGGGCTTTAAATAGTAATGTTATACAACATTATATTAAATCAAACATTTCTGTGCTGGAAAATAATTAAATAGTCAACTAAGATGAAAAATTAAACTGCTTTTCAGTCATACATTTCTGATCTGGAATATTCAAGTTCTCCAAGAAATTCAGATTCCAACTTCCATGATGGCTCCTTTGCAGCACCATTAACAATTATATCCATTCAAACATCAAATCTAACACTTTTCTCTCACCCAATTTAAAAAATGATTCCAACATCTACAGGCTAATACATGTAAGTGCAGCCTGCAGGAGTCTGAATTACCAAAATCCAAATAGCAAGGGATTGATTGGATGAGAATCACGATCATTCCCTGTGTGTCAGTGGATATGCCTCAAGGATGAAAATGGATATAATGCAAGGTGTTTTGATGTTTCGTGGTTCTCCAAGGGAGAAGGACAAGGTCAATCCACTTGTTTATGATCTTGTTGTCCGTTCATGCCCTTTTGGCAACCATAATGGCAGTGATCATGTAGTTGAATTCACAGTTTGTCATTCAATTGTATGATCCAACCTTGAAAGTGTGCATGGGCAGAAGTACCCACATGCACCAATGATGACTGCAAGGGTTACTTGTTTTGTATTGATGGTTGATATAGAAATTTTTCAAACAAGTGCTTTTGTGGATCCCTATTTGGAGAGCTAAGAGCATTTTATGGCTACTGTAGCAAGTATATCATCATCACAGTATGATGAAATAAAATTGCAATGTTGAATCTTTTCTCAATGCAATGATTAGATGCACTCGTCCACAAAGTGCTCTTTCCTCATATGTATTTGAGTTGTCACATTTCATCTACATCCTAGCCTCCTCTTGATCATTACAATAATTTAATACCTCTAGCTTTCATAGTGTGTGATCACTAGGTCACATGTTTCTGTAATTAGTGTATGTTAATGTTATTCATAAGATACTGTGTAGACACAGGTCTGATCATGTTCCTTTTGCAGTATCTGAAGCCAAACTTCTAAGATAGATCTAAACTATCACACGAGTAAGGCATAAGCTGTACAAGATTCTGAGCAGTTCAAAGAGTGTGAATACATCACAAAAACTAGAGTGTGCAAATTATTGCTGTGGTGCATACGATGCATTCAACATGAACGAGTACTGAAATTAGCTAAAATTTTACACAAACAGAATGGGGGTATTTCTGGAGTGTGCATTAAACACGTTTTGTCAAGAATGGTCCTGAGTTAACACCTAACAAGACAGAGAACAACCAAGGACAAATTAACAGTATACTTTTGTCCACCAGAGTGATTATGCCAAAAATATGAGAACCACAAGACTCAAGTCAACTTTAGGTGGACTGAAGGCATGATCCATCCATCACAAATGAAAAGTGCAACAGTCGAATCGTTCAAATTTGATGCCATAACTTGATTGAATGATAAGAAATGAAGTGGGACAGTCAATTGTTTGCGCCCATGCATTGGTTGAAATATCTTGAAGATTTCAATGATGAGCCACATGCCAGTGACATTATTACGCATGCCTTTCATTTATTGAATGGTTTGGAATCAGGAGGTGAGCACATCATGAATTGAAATCTTATTCACTTGCTATGCTAGCAACTAATTTGTCATGCCTCATTTGAAAAGTTGTCCACAAATAAAAATCATCAGTCTACAGTTCAGCATTCACTTTCTTCCCTCCTTTCAACATTTTCCTTGTCCAGTCAAATGGAGCACTAGTACACAAGTAGTGTGCAAGTGTGCAAAAATATAATTATTTACGCATTCAAGTAGGTTCATTGCTTTATCTGCATACACTGGATTTCTGTAGTTTTCATGCAAGGCCACTCCCAAAAATTTTCAGAGTGGCTGACTAATAATTGATGTGTGAATGGATCTGCAGCATAGTGACAATGATTTTATGCACACCAGGTTTTTTAAAGAAACATATGACATAATATGTCCATACATAAATCATTCATGTGTAAACAATAATGTCTGAGCTGACAGACTTAGTGAAAGACTCTCACTTTTGGCCAGAGAATCTCAGTATGTAAACTTGAATTCCTCTAATGGCTATGTTATCACTAAAAGGTGAGAAGAGTGCATCTTTTACTCTATTCTGAGGTCCGTCTATTACTATCAATAAAATGTTGCACCAAAAAGTGATCTCCAAAGGCAAAGGTCTTTTGATCATCTGCAAGATTATATATGCCATCAAGATCACAATAATGATACAGATAGGATAATGAAGTGTTTATAAGATCTATTATCAAGGAACTTAATAAATGAACATTGGCTTGGCTGTTTTCCATAGACTAAAGCACAAGTGCCAGTTGCTTAAACATATGGAGCCTTCCATTTGTATATGGAGCCTTCCATTTGTGAAGTGTTGTATGTAAAAAACATTGGTGGCCATATTTACCTTGTCTTGGGGTCTAGCTTTAACTGGAATTTTTGACTTCTAAAGCACAGAAGTTTAGACTATTGCCTGGAGGCACCCATTTGTCATGCTGAAACTGAAACTGAATACCTCAATCACCACTTGATGACAGTGAGTAACATTTTGATTTGGGCACAATTGTTGGTTGAGAAATTCTGTTCATGGTAGAATGCATCCACATTCTTTCTAAACATGGCTATTTTTGTTTTTGAGGGACAACATGGCTATTTTTGTTTTTGAGGGACATTTGCTAGTGACTGCACCCCTCCAACTGTAATGTTTGCTACAAAATTAAATTGTTTTTGAACAAGATGACTCCTCTCGTTGCTTCTTTTTATAATAGAACCACTAAAACCCATCTGACACCTGACAAAACCTTCCCCTTGCATTTGGATCCATTACTGATGTTGGTGGTGTTCTGCTATAAGCAGACCATTGTCGCATAGTCCCGTTCATGTTTTGGGGAGTGTAGGGTGTTTGTCTTTTCAGGTTTTTGCGTGCAGTTTGTTTCTACATTGTCAACAAAAACATCTGATGGATGCATCACATTTATATTTCTGATTGAATCTATCTCTGCATCTGCCCCGTCACACAGTCCTCCAGATGTATCCTGTCATAGTGAAACAAAAACTTGTTTTTGATGTGATTGAAACAGAACTTCTTTGTTGCAAGAGATTCTGCAACTAAATGTCATCAGGAATTGAGTGGTATTTCTTGCAGCTGCTATTCTAAGCTACATTGTGACTTTGAACCAAAAATGTATGTTACAGTGCTTAATTGAGTTGGACGTATTTCAGCATTATATATGAAATGATATGTGATATATTCTGTTTTATTAAAAACCATGAGCTATGTGATAACTTAATGGAGTGAGCCATGTTATCACAAGTATGTTAGCCATCTTTTTATTCCTACCGTTAACGTGTCTCAAATCAGTGGAAGCTAACCATTGTTGATCTTAGTACCTGTTACTTAGTTTGTTGAGGACATCAACTAGGAGCTTGCTTGTAGAACAACTCTTCAACTTCTTCCCATATTGCCCTCAGACCAGCAAAGATGGCTTTGTAGTCTTTGATGTGTATACAAGTGTCTGTTAAACTTATCAATTGACAATCTACATCTGCAAATTGGGATGGTAAATGGCATATCAATCCCTGAAATTGTTGATGTTGATGTTGATATCTTGCTAAAATACACAATGCTAAGTCATTTGATATATCTCAGTGCTACTGTGAGCTTATTATATTTCTATCACTTGAAATATGATGTACTAACCTCGTGACCATGCTAGTGTGTAATGATGCTGTACCAATCAATTGCTCTTGTAAAGGGGCAACTGATTGATAAAAACTGGGTTCAAAAACATCATCAAATTTCTTTGAGCAGTATCTCTCCTGAGAGGATGTAAAAGGAGAGTACATGTCAATGAATTTTTGATACTGTGTCATTACACGAAATGCCAGGGCATTATAAATACTGACATACCAATCTATCTCTTTTTAGCTGCAAAATATTGAAGCAACTTTCACCGACATTAATCAAATATGACTGTTACTATCAATCTTGTTGCACAAACATTTGATGTCCAACTATCACTTGTGGTGTTTGACGTTAATTTTCTCATTAGATAAGGAAACTAACTTATTAGACATGGACCAACAGGACATGACCAACCATAAAATATAAAATGTTAGACATGGACCAACAGGACATGACCCAACCATAAAAATGATGACTAGTTGGTACTTTTGAGCATAAGTTGTTTTGTAATTACTTTTCATAACTGTTGAAATTCGTCTAATCTGGACCTCACTTCCTGGCTGAATTTATGCAAGCTCAAACATATCATAACTTTGATGTTACGTTAATCATGAATGCAAAACTACTTGCCATGTACTATTTCACAGTGATCCAACAAAAACTTGTTGTCACCAGTTGCCACCAATATATTTGGTACACAGTATCTCAAGTTTCTTTTGATGACAATCATGACATGACTAAGAATTATCATCTGGTCACGAAGTTGACACACGAAGATAGTTTATCAGGGTTCATAACTATTCATGAAATACTCTTCTATTGCTGTTTTCACAAGACAATGGTACTATTAAAGAACAAAGCACAACTAATTTCCAGAGGAAAAAACATACAATGAAAAATGGCAGAATCTAGTGCATATTGGCATCATGATGATGAGGATTCCATGCAAGTGGATTTCAATGCAAATCTTGTCAAGGCAAGGAAAATTTTGTCAAAGTCATCAACAACAACATGCTTGTGTATTGTCTGATGAGTTTGTGAAAGTTGAAAAAAAATAGACCTCAATGCCATGCCAACCGAATAGCTTTCGACTTCACTCGCATCAAGCATCTTTAAAGTTTCAATATCTTGAGCACTTTTAATTGACCAATGATAGAGTCGGGGCTCAATCGACCCCCCATCGCTAGCAACATATTATGAAACCCAGCCTCTGGAATCTCTACATACGCGGCCTCCAAGATGTCAGCGGAAATACCATGCTTTACTACACCCATTGATGCATCCACCCAATCCCCCCTCCGAACTGCATTGACCATTTGCTCCCCTTCGACCCCCATGGGAAGGTTCAAATCTGCTTTGGACGCAGAGAAGGACGATATTTTGTGATGCTGCATTATGATTTCCCGAGCAATAAGTTTCTCTTCCGTGGTCAAAGGAGGCCGAAACAAACCTCGGATGGACCGGTTTTCTTGGAGATCTCGTTCCATGACGGCCACAGAAGGTTCCAAATAATTCAGTTCCCCATCCGTCCAGAGAGCAATATCGTGATATGCAAGAGCGAATGCCATGATATCTATGTTTCTCCCTCGACTGCTGCTTGTCATTTCAGTTCCTTTGAGATAGGCAGTGTCCTTATCCAAGAAATATTTCGAAAAATTCAAGACCCGGAGACAGTGATTGTAGTACGAATCATAATCTTCGCCCAGAACAGACCCATAACGAAGTAAAACATCTTTCAGTATTTTGTTTGGTTTGTCTCGAGTAATGAGGTTCGCAGTGTCTGGTGTCTTACGATTTTGTTGTCGCCCAAACAAGACTGGATTGCTTTTCATGAATCTCATGAATGCAATTGCACATACGGCAAGGATTAGTGAAACTCGCGTCATATTTGTTGAAAAATACTGTTCTATGCCGGTGCAATCTCTTGATATACGATTTTCGTTATTCGTCACTGATGGCGGCCTTGCTTCTTAATCTTCGGAGTCCGATTCTAGTCGAGGCGACCTCCGGCATGGGGCTAGCGTCCGCGCAGAAAACGAGAACAACAAGCGAGAGAGCACTGCCTAAGCGGAAAGCGCGTTTGGTTCTCCTGCAGATTCGATTCGGGGATTTAACGGAAGTGACGATTATGTGACACTCATGTTCACTCAAATGTAGTGGCTTGATTCGGATATCACGTGACCGACCAGCGGGGAAATTCTGTAAAAATGATGGCGCGCCTACATAAGACGGGTATAGCATCCTACAGCATCTCAGTTAACTGTCCCTGTTGCGTCGCTCCCCTCTTTTTTATTGTTTATTGGCAGATTGGAATATGTACCATAAGAGATTGGAATCTGTTGTGTCTGCAATCAGTCTGCAATCATTATTAATTTATTGTGTCGTAGATTTGTTGTCTGTTTCTCTCATTAATTATTGTCAACACACAAAGTTTAGGGGCGACTCGGCAACCCTTGGCAACTCTCTGCTAAAGTGGCAACGGCCTAGTAGCGAATCAACGATGAAAGCATTTTTTTCATCGGCCATGTCGATCGCATTCGTCATCATAACTTCCTCTTGGCCGGTGTCTTCGCTAACGAGCTTGCCTCGTCTCTTACCACGGTCGGGGTTTCAATCAAAGGCAGGTTCTCTCACTCTCAAAAGTCGATTCACATGCAACCCACGCGTGCGACATGTCAATACACTGAACACCGCAAAAGTCAACCCACAAGAACCAAGCATAGCCATCGTAGATGAAATGCCACCGCCGCTCCCGCCCCTCAAAAATTACTACTACCTTCTACGACATGGACAATCCACTGCCAATGTCGAAGGCATCATCTCCTCGGCACGAAGTTTGGCGGGAAGCACCAAGCACGGCCTCACACTATTGGGAGAGGAGCAGGGAAGAGATTCGGCGGGGCCTTTGGTTCGATTGATTGAAGAGGATATCAATGGGGGTGATTTGGGAAGTACGAAGACTGTTTACTTTTATAGCTCTCCCTTCGCGCGTGCAAAGGAAACGGCCTTTGCTTGTTTGAAAGGTATCGAGGCCAATGCAGAGGTGGCGAATGCAGTTAGGGAATTGGGCTTGGACGTGAGAGAAGATGTAGTTTTGGAGGATGGACTCATGGAAAGGTAAGGGTGGACGGATAACATCATCGGCATTTGTGCTTATTGTCACTTCTTAAAGTATGCACCTTTTGGGTTGTCTTTCTTCAAGATACTTTGGCAGACTTGATGGGAAAGAGTTATCAACATATGCATACGTTTGGCCTGGTAAGCAAGTACAAAATAGAGTTGAACTATGCCTCATCAACTCGTTAGTTTTTTTTATCAATTCTCGAAATTTAAATTGTTCCTCTTGTTCTATTCCTCTGTTTCATTACTTACCAACAAAGTGGACATGTTTTTGCCAACGCACACTGCATTCGACGTAGAGTCAGTAGCCGCAGTATCCACAAGAATACGCTCTGCAATTCTCCACATCGACTCACAACACACCACTGGAAATCATATCGTCTTGACCTCCCATGCTGACGTATTGCAAATTACTCAGGTGTACGCCGCCGGGCTAGAAAATGTCGGGGAATTTTCGCAGTATAGATTTCGGAATGGAGAAGTTAGAAGAATGGGAAGAGATGTCGAGAGTCTTCCGGAGGCGGTCCCTTTGCAGCCACCAAGAAGGGGAGAATAAAATCTCAAATATTGTGTTGTAATTGTACATGTCGTGACTTCCATACCTGGCATTGGTGACATTTGTTACTTACATTATGAATAAGTGCGTAGATAGTACTCGAGTCCCAAGGCTGTGCCTTGATGCGTTAACTAGGTAGGGACACTAACAAGCCAAAAATAATCGAGCAAATGAAATGCATTAAAAACTACGGTGTGACTATTCGGCCTGCGCAGTAGACATCCTTACTAATCACATCAGCCACTACCATCATCATAATGATGACAGCAAAGCAGATACTGCTTCTTCTCCTTCTCGTAATCGCTCTCTCCAAAAAGTGGCTTCTCACTATTGACATTCTCGTACCCATCACAAAGAGTGCCGTCTCCATTGTCTCCGGCCGCATAACTTACTAAGATATAGGAATAAACACCCACTCTTGTTGGTACCCATTGCTCACTCTCTGTTGGAATTATCTTCTCACTCATATATGGACTCGTTGACACGCCATTTGGGCATATGGCTTGGTAGGGACATAACTCTCCGTTGGGAACGTTCTGTGCGCAAAAATCAATGGCTTCGGGGTACATACCACCATCCCAGCCATCTGATGTTGAAAACCAAACGGGATCCCATACTTCCTTGACTGCTTGCAAAAATTCGTCTGCTGAAGGCACCGCAGCGACTGTACTGCCTGTAGACGGTAGGTCCTGATCAGTTGGTTGGTTGTCCGACTGGTTATCAGTATAAGATTCTGTCACTGTGGTAGTTGTGGACGACGACGGACTGTTTCCATGATGCAAATTCGGCATCTCGCAACACAAGATGAAGCTCGTAGCATTCCATAACATCTCCGGAGAAGCACGTGGCTTATTCAAGGGTGGCACACATGAATTTGCCGTACCTATGCCCGCCCAAGCCTCTTCTCCAGCACTATTCAAAACAGGAGACCAGAACAAGCTGTCGTATTCGAGTAAGGCGTCAATCGCTGTGGCGTCGTAAGGACTGCCGCCAGGACCGTCAGGGCAGTATAGTTGAAAGGGGCATATGGCTTTATCGTTTTGGGAGGTGCAGAAGTCTTCGGCTTCTTGGTAGGTTGTGCCTTGCCAGTTGTCGGATCTTGAAAACCAGTACGCTGGGATATCTGAAGTTGTCTGTGAGGAGGACGACGATGGCGAACCTTCACTTTCTTCTATCAAAGCAGATGATGAACCAGATGACCCCTCAATGGTTCCCACGGTATCCTCCTCCAAACTAGGCGGCCTGTCAATGTAATCACTCCCGACATCCTCCTGTTCCTTATTCAAGTCATCGACTGTATTGGTAAACATTTCCGGCATCTCGTCATTCATAGCGTTCTCATCAATCAGACAACACAAAATATTTCTCGTCAATTCCTCATTGTTTTGTCCCGTCAAACCCCATTGGGGCTCTTCACCATTATGAGTGGTAGAGAACAACTGGCAGATTTCCCCGTCTTGTGCACCATTTCCCGTGGATGAAGGATAGCTCACTTGAACCCATTCATTTGGAGTGTTTTTCACAGGGGCCCAAGCCATACTGTTCCCACCAGATGCTCCTTCCTTGGCACCACCATACGGCACATTCCCCGCGCCACCTGGACATATCGCCGTGTACGGGCATGGCTGCATCTTGTTTTGTGAAGAGCAGAAGTCGTAAGCTTGAAGGTACGCCTGGCCTTCCCATCCGGTTTGACGGTCGAACCATTTCGGTTGAAACAACTGCGCTATAGCCAAATATAGTTCTTTGGTGTCCGGATCCGTGGGCATGTAACTCGTGTCCACATTCACCAGCGCATCACCCTGAGGCGAAGGATCTCTGGACACCGAAGTGGTTGTGGGAGTGGGTTTCTCCTTACTCTTCCCCTTGGAAATGGACACCGTGGCAATAATAACGAGAGCCAAAATAACCCCCAATCCACACATGTACACAGTACTATTCCCGCGTAGCATTCGATACCGATAAAGCTTCTTCCGATCGGCATCGTAGTCGTAATACCCCCTCTCGCCGGTATTCCAGAGATTGCTTTCGCCAGTGGCCGACGGTTCATAGGAAACATCGTCATGATCGCTGTAGTAGGCACGGCGGAAGGGAGATAGGTTGTTAGAGGGTCGGTGGCATGACTGCCGCTACTATGAGGAGACTGCAACGCAGTGGCCGTGTTAAACTCCCCTCTTTCGCCGGCCTTCGACGCTGTATTCACCCAACTGTTCCCCAACTCATTCAAGAAGTTGCCATACTCGGACAACAAGTCGTTCGTACGCCGCGTCAATTCGATGTGACGTGCGGTGCTCGATGGTCGGTCCTCGTTGGAGATGCTTCGGGCGTATTCCTCTTCGGTGATGGATCGTTTGTATTCTTCTTCTTCGTCGCCGTCGACTTGGTAGGATGGGTTCATTTTCGGTGCTTCGGTGTTGGATTCGTCCGTGTAGTCGTAGTCAGCGGACGGGTCGGGCATTTTTATAGGCTTGTTTGTTTAGAGGAGGCATGAAGTGTTGATCGCTGATGTGAGGGCAAGTTGTAGGAGGCGAGATTGCAAGAGCCTAATCCGGGCAGGGTATGCCATACGAATCACGGATCGATGGATAGATAGGCCGGAAAGAGCGCCAGGGTGCACGCTCATTTTGATGGATTTAGATACGGCATATGATACAACGTACCTAAGAGGTACAATACCTAAGTATGTGTAGATTGGCCTTCTGCGTCATGGTAGCCGGTACGTTGAAGAGGTATAAGGTTACTATAACTTTTATGGTGCAGTAGATATCGTATGGGACTTCAACGCTTGCCGAGAGCTTGCTGTCGTATGTACTTGAGGCAGAATGGCAGAGTTTGCATGTGCGAGACGCAATGAGGACGACAGGCGAAGGCCGTTGTCATATTTTATTTGTGACCGCATAATATGATGACTCGTAGAAGATTTGATAGTTCATTCCAATACCACACCGAATATTGGTTTATTCGAGAAGGAGAAACGATAAAATTCAATTAGCGAACTATTGTACAGCACCGTACCCAGTACCGCTACCTATAAGAATTGACAATGACATAGAAATCACGAGATAAAGTGACTAGTACTCTAGAAGCATTGAGGAATGTGTAAAATGGTCAATTTATTATTGTTTTCCTTACCCCTTTGAAAGGGGGTATGATGCAGTCATCATTATCAACAGCCTTCAATATCATAAAAAATCCCGCAATTTTAGCGTGTTCCTCGGATACCATCTACATCTAATATAGCAACACTAATTTCATATCAATAATGCAGAATTTGAATCTAAACAGATTACTAGTTTTGCTAAAATAGATTCTCAAAATTTGTTAGATCTAGGGTGTATGATTTAGAAAAATCACATCTCTAGAAAAGAATTTAATATCTAACTTCAAAAATCTATTTCTAATGTAGAAAATCTAAGTTATGCGATTATTACTAACCTATGATTTCACGTCCTAGGCATGTATCAGATTAGATCTATTCTTTTTCAAAATCGATCTAATAGGGAATAGTTCTTCTCACGAAAGTCTTGATAATGTCATTAAGGCTTAAATAAAATGCCAACCTATCCAGGCCGGCAAATATATTGGGGATTGGTTTTCTTTTGGAGAATTAGTTTTCTTTTGGCATTTACCAATCTTTGTACTATTCCTACGTCAAAATGAAATGGTATCCGGTTTTCTTTTTTGATTGGCTTTTCTTTTGGAGATTGGCTTTTCAGTTCACCATTAAAGGTAATTAAAAGCCGGTCCGTGCCTGTTCACGTATGTCATCGCCAGTTTGTCGCCACGTCACACGAATGTGCTGGTAACCTCATGAGAACCATCTAGCCGGTATTTTATATTTATGGTCGATTATGGTCACTTTCGGCAAATGGTCACCAAAAACGGCTATATAATATATTTTATGAACGTTTGGAGAACACAAAGAAGATTTTAAACATTTCGAGTCTTAAAATGCACCAGTATCTTGTATAAATGTCCGTATACATTAAAACGGTTATATAAATTGAAATTGCTATATCTACAGTATATCGAGTTTAGGAAACTTACAATTTTAAATGAATCGACAAATATTCATATCATTCTTTTATATTAATGGCTGAATTTATATCATTATTTTTATATTAATGGCTGTATATCACAGCCGGCATAAAGCAACACACACACCAAAAAAACACGCGGTCTAATATATACCGCGTTATATATTAACTCCACATCCCGCATCCCTCACGTTGTCCATCCAGTTTGGCGCTTGTTTCTATACATAATTGTTGTCGAGCCCTCTACCCGATTTCAAACACAACCATGGCGACGGACGATGAGATGATGAGGAGCACGTCCAGTGGGCCTCAAGAAGGCGCACATGAGTGCGACTTATCTTGCGACCTTGATATTGTGGAGGCCGACGGTCAACGATGTCGATGACGACGAGGACGGCGTAGAGAGAGGAATCAGTGGCAGACACGGAGGATGATGGTGATGAGGAAGCGGTGGCAAGCACAGAGAAAGAGGGAGATGGGGAGGAAGAAGACGGAATGGGGGATGATAACAACACGTTTGGGGAAGTAGCGGCGAGGGAGAGGAGGGAGGGGGGGAGGAGAAGCTTGCAGCGGAAGAGACGCCAGGATACTCCCAGGATGCGGAGTGCGAGACATTTGTGAAGGAAGATGGCCCTTCGGACGACGACACAGCGGAGGAGAACCATGAGGAGGAGGTGGGACAGGGAAGCAAAGGAAACAACAAACCGGGAGGGAACCAGAACAATGCTCCTCCTGTTAGAAAAAGCGCACGCAGCGCAGAGCACCCGAGGTACTAAAGGACGGGGTTAGACACGTCCATATTGGTTTTAATTGTTAATTGTTTGTCGCAATCGAGTGTTTTAAATTAAATCATGTTATATTTATAACGCATTGTGGTAGTAGCACGCAGTTTAAGCAGTGGCGACCCCTTTTCATCTTAATTGTTATATATATAACATTGATATATATAGGCACGCAGTTGAAGCAGTGGCGACGCCCTTTCATCATAATTGTTATATATATAACGTTGATATATATAGGCATACAAATATGTATTGGGCGGAGGGATCATTGCACACACACGTGTTGTGTATATACCACTGTTACACAAATAACAACGCATAAACAACGGCCGCGTTTAATGACAACTCTAGATTTAAGGAGTACTGTTTTTAGCATGATATGAATTATGTGTCTCTTAGAGCATTAATACGATCATAACATACATATCAATTTAGGTACTGAATATGAACTTATATTCAAATCGTGGTACGCATATACACAGAGGTACGCACTCCACCTATTTCTGCATTGTCTAGGTTGACATATAAAACAGACGGACACACGTGGACCGATAGGGACATTGCCTAACGGTCATTTGACGGGTGTGTTGAATATATACCAGAATCCACACACATATGAACGTTATTTTTCGGTACAGATCCCAATGACGAGAGAATTAGATATATACCAGCATCCACGCGCATGCCATCATTATGTTGATGACGGCGACCTGTCGAACATATTTCACCACTTCATTTGAACTCGAATAGCGAAACAACCATGATGCAACCGAGGAACCACTTCAGTGATGGGTAAGACCACTGCTTATCTTCACAAGGTGCGTTTCTGCAAAGAAAGAGATCACTGAGGTTTACTATTACGCTGCAGCTTTGATGGGGATGGAAACAGGGACCGAGAATCGATCAAGAGAAAACGGAATCACGGTGACGCGAACCTATCAGCAAACATCAGAGTTGTTGTAAATCCATACAAGAAAACACCCAAGCAGAGCATTGTAGGGCTGCCAGCGGTGGAAACCCTTACAGGACTACGACTAACAGAATTTCGGAATAGGGCACATGAATGTGAGTTCATTTATTTGTGTTTCTTATATATATAAAAGTGAGCTACATATAACTCATGTCGTTATATAACGTTGTTATATATATATCAAGGAACGTTATGGAGGAACCATGGTAGTGGGATGGCTAGCGACGTGAGAGGGCAGATGGATGTGAGTTCATTTTATGTGTGTAGCTTACATATATGACAGTGAGCTACATCTAACTCATCTCGTTATACAACGATGTTATATATATAACAAGGGACGTAAAGGAGGTGGGCACGCTAGTGGGATGAGAATGGGCGAGACTATTGCGAGCACCACCAACATGGTGGACGTAGGCTTGGTGCGTTTTCTTAAGAGAATGATGTTTTTTGCGCAAGTTTCTTGATGTTAATAGTATTTTTGTGATGCGGATACAAAAGGGAGTCAAGGAATCGGGGATGAGAACGTCACGGATAAAATCGTGCCATTGGTGTTACCGACACAGTTGGATAGTGACAGCTCAGAGGAAGAAATCGAAGAGGAAGCGGAAGATCACACAGAACATATGTGTCAGGCTATCTCAAGCAAATACATAACTAAAGGAGTCACTGACTATGACCCTACAAAAACAAAGACATAACATGCTGCGAGGGCACCAACATGACAAGGCGCAAGGGTATTGTGGTAAGATCAAAGATATTAATGTTATGTGTGAGAATGTGTTAATTACATACCTTTGTTATGAACACAACATTGTTATATATATAACAGGGCACGGTCACAGTTCGGCCATGGGAAGGAATGGTAAGATATGAACATATCGTGGTTGTTTTTGAATATTCGGTATATACATAACCGGGAACTGACAGCACCTTTGATATAAACATTGCGTTGTTATATATAAAACAAAGGTAGTCTCTGAATCATTGAAGGAACTTGAGCCATTGGTTTTGCCAACAAAATATGATAGAAGAAAATTAGGCGGTGATACATTGAAGGACACCAGGGTGCATGCGATAAAACATTGGGACGAATACACCTGAGTATGACGGTGATGACCATTTGAGTGACACGAATGGAGAATCAGAGGACCTCGATTCACCCAAACCGGGTTATTTGTTTTCTGTGAAAGAATTCGGGAAGAAGCAGCACGCTGGGTGAGATTACATGAGGATGCGTTGAGGGGAATTTCAAGCACAGACAGAAGAGGAGCGAAGTGGCTTGGCCTGAAATACCCTCGGATTTTGATGAATGGGAAGCGCCGAAGAAGAGGAGGACTCAGGGGAGAATGGGACGATTCAGATGATGAGGAGAGACATGTTTTTATGAAAAGAGGTACGTTTTGTTTTTTGTTATATATGTAATCGAGATCACCATGGCGAGAAAGAATAACACACTTTGTTGGCAGACCAAATAGGTTACGTGACGCGACGTTGTTTTATATATAACACCAGTGATGAAAGTGACGGTAAGATAAAGGAAGAGATGTGATGTTTTTGAGGAACTGTTCTTGTTGAGCTAACTGGCATTTTCATCTGGATTTATTATGTTCTGGATGGTGTTATGTTTGGATCGATGTTATATATATGACACAGAGCTAGTTATGACCATATGGTTATGTATGAGACATTGTTATATATATAACAGCTGTGGTCAAGGCAACGGTAAGATGGGATGCATATGTGTTGTTTTTGAGGACATAATCTTTGTGGAGCTAACTGACCATTTTCATCTGAATGTTATGTTCGCGACGGTGTTATGTTTGGGTCGATGGTACATACATGTCGTGCATGTTGTGATGATTATATGCAAACTGCTGTGGTTTTGTTATAATTGTTTGGGGGTAGTGATAGAATAATGAAATTTATTGTAACAGGAAAGTATTTCGGTGGTAATTTGTAACTTAAAAACTGATAAATCTGGTGACCATTGGCAGAAGGTGACCATAAGTGACCACAAATATCTCAAACCCTAGCCACGAACCGTTGGATGACGCAGTATTGTACCGGAAGACCTGTGAATGACTTTGGCGGAAACACGAATCACGTACTTCATGATATAAGTATTAATATATGCATAATATATATTATTGCCTGTTTCTCCTACTACGATGTACACTCTACCTATGTTTTCTTGTGTATCTCTAGATACCTCTTATATCGTACCATAATATACCATAATGTACATTGTATGTAATGCGGTGCGCGCCACGAGTAATGAGTGTATTGCATATGGTATGGTACGTACGATTGTTTGCGCACGTATCATACCGTACCTACCAGTTTCATGGAATAGAATCATGTGTTATGTATGTCGGCATCTATTATTTCCTATCTACAAACACAAGAAAAATATATAATCTCTCTCTGTTTTATCGAAACAACCTAATCACCTAAAAAATAAACGTAGTTCCCTTAACCCCTAAATATCATAAAAATGTTTTATGATATTTCTGCTATCGTACTGTGGTACCATACAATATATGTAAGAGTAACTACCGCATGGTACGATAGTACGATACATATGCGTCATAACATACCATATAGCACAATATAATGAATCCAACAAGCCAGGACTGTCCAACTTTATTTTCTCTTTTTTGATGTACATTTTACAGTATACAGTGTTTTAGCCATCAACAATGGTATGATGCCACAGTTCAATGCACATCATAGTTCCCATCTAACTATATACCATACCACCAGCTTCATCTACACAACACAAAGGGGGTTTTACTCCTACACAATGGCGACTACAAGAAAGATATTTTTGTCGTATGTATGTGGCCACAGGCAGCAGACATATAGGCTGAAGCATAGATGAGATTAAAGGATTGAACAAAAGAACCAACAACATACACAAAGATGAGTTCTACAAAGTCGTTTAGACAGAGAATCTTGTAGCTGTGACAGTGACAGGACCCTTGACATAACTAGAAATAGGGAGCAACTTTTTGGCTGTTGAAGTTATGAATTCATATCCCAACTATTTTCAAAAGAGTGAAGTAATTTCTCTTTATGTAGAATACAGTATGTTTCTACTGCAACAAAAAAGAGTAAATTTCAGTTTGCCTCTACATATACCATACTATGAATATGTGTTCCTAATGTACATTATAGGTGACAGGTATCAGTGGATAAGACACTGGAATATAATTTGCTGCTAGACAAGTAATGAATAAGAAATATAGGTGAAAATTTCTAGCATATCAGAAAACAAGGGCCGTACAGTTATACTGATGAATCATTCATGATCATACAGTCACACAATGGTGTCTACAACTTTTTCAAATCATGAACAAAAATGGGTGTCCACTGGCATCAAACTTGTAGGCTGAAGCTTATCATAGTGATCAGTTTAAGCAATGAAATAACGTATCATCTACAGAGGTGTAGTTCATACAAAAATTGGTGTAAGATGGGTTTATATTTTGTAATCCCTGGAGGTGGCTTAGATTTATTAGTAGCTGTTTGTAGACCCCCCCCCCCGTCTATAGACCCCACATCACAGTCTATAGACCACCTTACAGTCAATAGACTCTACTGTATTTTACAAAAAAAAACATTTGTAGACCCCCCGGTTCTATGAATGTCATGGGGGAGGGGGTTTATAGACTGTCATGGGGGGCCTATAGACTTTCATGGGGGGAGTGTCTATGGACTACTACAGGTGGTCTATAGACCCTCCATGACCATCTATAGACTGTCATGGAGGGGTCTATAGACTGTGGTTAAGGGTCTATAGACTGTTGTGGGGGTCTATAGACTTTTCATGACTCCATACGGAAAGTCTATAGACTCTTCTCTAAAATACCTCTAGACTTGCCATATCATGAGATTAGTTAGAAAAGGTGAGAATCATGCACACAATAACAATATTACCTAAGCTCATCATGACTTGTGTGACTTTTGTAGTAATGTAAATATCTATGCCATTTTTTAAATCTAAATTGATGATGTTAAAAAAGCTATCACAATATTTTTATCTGCTAATTTCCCCGCCATTTCATTTTTAGTTGGGGAAGGCTATAGACTGTGAGGTGGGGTTTATAGATGGGGGTCTCAAACGGCTACTAACATATGCTTGGAACTTGGAGTGAATTGTAATTGTCAGAGGATCAAGACCATATAGCTTTATCTGACACCCCAACCATACAATCAGGGTTGTGGTGTGTATTATAGAGAATTGAAAGTGTTGAATGTGGATGTCGGCTTTTTCAGGGGCTTGTTTGCACCGTCTTCACATGAAGAGCATCTATATAGTAACTAAGAAATCACATATGAACCTGTCATGTAATTGTCAACTATTATTTTCTTCATAGTGGTAATGTAGTATTTACTTGTGTTTGAAATCAACACAAGCTAATGCCATCTTGATAGAAAAAAGAGAAATATGATATGCAGTGAGAGAGCAATAATAATTTTAGATAAGGTACCTTGGAAGATGGTTGCAAGGTGGGCTAAGGGAGGGGAAGTTGCTGCAGAATTATTTGAGGATGCATTTGGTGGTGTAGAGTATTTTTTGCTTGTGTGTTTCTGTGCATGGTGGTAGGGGGGCAGTCTCAGAAAAATAATGCAGAAATAGCATCATGGTTTTTAGACATGCAGTTTTTTGACCTTCATACTAGTAGTTTTTGTAGACCTTGTCAGAAGAATGATTTGTGGAGGGGAATTCAATGAAAAAGAAAGGTATACGATCTTTAAAAAACTTTTATCACGAGCAAAGTTAGACCTTCTTTGCAATAACTACGTAATACAATAATTCTATGTGTTCACGCGAACAATAAGAAGGTAAATCCATCATAAAAACTTTTTATGATATTGTCCGGCGTATATCAACAGCCTTCAATATCATAAAAATCCCGTAATTTTATCATGGTCATCATAAAAATGCGACAAAAGAGGGGTTATTTTGCACTGTCGAAAAAGATGACGTCAAAATCAAGATTTTTTAAAAATCTTAGTTTATCACTGAGCACAGTTGTTTCCTTCTTCTCCTCCAGGAGACGCTTTTTTCACTTTTGGATTTTATTGGTGAATTCATATAAACACTCCCGCCACTACCTGTAAAAACTTGATTTTTTTGTTTGATATGCATCGGTATTCAGTTACTCTTGATTTGTGATTACCTTTAAAAATATATCTAAAATAAATTTATAGCATGGCCAAAAATTATGTTATTGAACACATCACATAAACGCATCACGCTATCACTTGCCAAAAATTGTTCTCAATCATCTCAACGCACACCCAAAAATGGTCAATCAGCACATGTAAACGCAGCACGCTATTTCTTTGCTTAACTTTTTTTCCATCTCAACGCACACCCAAAAGTGGTCAATGAACACATCATGTAAAATGCATCATCACGCCATTACTTTGCCAAAAATTGTTTTTAATCTCAACGCACATCCAAAAATTGCCAATGAACACATCATGTAACATGCATCATGCTATCACAAGCATCATAATTACTTCACCAAAAATTGTGTTCAACGTTAACGCATACCCAGAAATGGATTATAACGTAAAGGCAAATAAGGCATAATTCTCAAGACAGGGATCACCAAAAAATATTTTTCATGTAAGCGTAGTACGTTAGACACATTACCAAAAATTATTTTTAACGTAAGCGCACTACGCACATCTTGAACAACATTGGCAAAAAATATTTCAACGGACACATCTTGTAAACACATCACGGTATCTTAAAGGCAACTCATCAAAATATATAGTGTCAACGCACATGCATCACATACAACTTTAACTACAGTGCCAAAAATTATTGTCAATCAATGTGCGCATTACATACATCTTGAACCACATCGCCAAAAAATATTTCAACGGACACACGATTAAGTACATGCATCTGCTAACGCTTTACCAAAAATTTCTTTGAACATTAACGCACACTCAAAAACGGTTTCCAACATAAAGGCATACATACAACATGAAAAACATGGCATGCATCTTTTGCACTCTGATATCGATCAGTTGATAGAACATTTTGTTCATGTCATAATTTATCAAACTGTACACAACGGTACTCTAAATTGAATTTTTTCTTCTTCATTGCTTCAGTTTGAAATGTCACATCATAGCACACCACATGCAGCATCCATGAATAGAACTAATAGTGAGAACTTTTGACATCCTTGCTCTTTAAATTTGGTTTTGTTAGCTTATGCTGTATGTGATTTGTACAAACATTGTAGATTCTTTCTATGAAGAAGCAAAAAGGCTTAGCATAGAAGCCAAGGTGATGAAAATGAAAATGATAGGAGAAGAAATGAAAGATACAAACAAAAGACAAAGGCTCAAAGCACTAAGGAAAGCAACGGTATTACAAAAGTCATAGAAATTCCATTTGCAAGATCAAACGCCAAGTATAAAAGTAATGCAGATTCCATTCGCATGCAAAAGAAAAAGTACTATGAAAATAAAGCTGATTCCATCTGCCAAAAGAGAAAGGTCGAATATGAAAATAAGGCAGATTCTATTTGCCAGAAGAGAAAGGCTCATTATGAAATCAACAATGTTAATATTTCCAACAAAAAGAAGAGTTACTATGAAGCTAATGCAAACAGAATTCGGAGAAACAATTGAAACATTACTATTGCACCAAAGCATTTGCATCTGGGCAGGAATGTTCCTTTTCTTGTTCCGAGAGTGAAAATTCATCGATTCCTACAACCAATCAAGAGAACACTGCACACAACCAAAATTTCCTGCCAAGAGAGTTGAACGAGTCAGAAATGGAAAAATGGTTCAGAAGATCAGAGAGAAAATATGCCTGTCAACTGCTGTGGATGGTGATATCAATAGGCACCGTGCACATGTATGTGTCATATGTGATCATCTAATCATCGGATTGGAAGATGTCAAATTCATTGAGAAAAACTTTGTTGGAGAACTCATCAAAATTAGCTGTGTCGACTTATGAGGAGTACTATGATGGTGTTCCCATGCATCCAGAATTGGTGAAACAGTACCAAGTTGAGGATTGTGATTTGAAGCATTTGTTACTTTCTCCCAGGGCAAGAGTAGATCAGAAAGGGTATGAGTGTTGTGAGACGTGTTATGGGAGCCTTAAATGTTCAAGAAATAAGGATCAAGAAAAACCTCCCAAATTTGCAATTGCCAATGGATTTGCGATAGGTCACATTCCTGAAGTCATTAATTTCCAAGACAAAAATGGCAATATCAAAAATCGAAGCATTACTGCCGAAATTGATTTGGATGATCTTCTTTGGCCAATCAGTCCAGTGAGGCCATTTGGATATGTTCATGCTTACACTGGCGGAAGTCAAAAATCTTTGAAAGGGCATTTTCAATGTTCAGCGTTGATCAGTCTCATGTAGGAGGTGCACTGCATAAGTACAGGAGCTCTACTGGGGAAAACATTTATGTGGTATTGTGTGGCAGAATGACCGCTCAGAAAAATGTTGTGAGAAGGCAAGCTGAATTGGACACGACCTTTTATGGATCTTTAACATGGTTCATCAAGGAATCCGCCACAAGGGATACAGTGATGTGTTGCCTCCAGATCAATGTCCAAATCCTGTGATTATACTGCAAGATGACAACAATGAGAACAATACTTCTGATCCAGTTGCTCCCGAATTAGAATGTCAGATTCAAGGCAAGACGTTACTTTTCAAGTGAGTCACAGAATCCAAATACAGACAATTCAGTTTTGATAGCACTGAGGATTTTGTCCAAGCTATGCTCGAGTCAACTGCACCAACTATGCTGATGTATGGTGGTACTTACTTGAGGACACGAAATCAATTTAGAAGATGCTTCCCATCCAATTTCCATTTGGTTTGGGATGTCCGAATTTGGGTAAAAGAGAAAGGTGGAAGTTTCCAATGAAGCATGTCTGAAGCACTACATGCGACTTTCCTTGAACCAGTTCATGAGACCAGATTTCATTTTGGTTTGTTATCATCTGATGTGTAGAAATGCATCTTATACCACAGGACTAATAAAATGCAGATCAAACTATCAAGGACAGGCATTGGGAGAAATGATTTCAAAGCTGTCTGTGGGTGATGTGCACAAAGCTGCAAAAGAGCTCAACAGAAGGGAACAAAACAATGAACCTCTTGATTTAAACACACCAGCAGCATCATTTTTGAAATCTGTCACAACATCATGCAAAATTCTTGGGCACACAGCGAAGCTGCCAAGGAAGCCAGAAAGAAGGTGTATGCACTCAGTGACTACTTTGGTCCTCACAGCATCTTTTCACTGTTACCGGATGATGAGTGTAATTTCAGAGTCCGAATGTACGCCAACCAAGGAAAGGAAATTGTCATTCCTACGGTGGATTGTAACGCTGATTGCATTTCAGATTTTGAGCTGAGGCAAAAATCAGGACAAAATATCCAGGAGCTTGCTCCCTTGACTATCAAGCTGCAATGCAAGTGGTGTGTGAACTGTTAGGATGGGATTTCAAGAAGAATTGCAGCAAGGGCGTAGGGATGTATGGCAAATGCAAGGCTTTTGTGAGAGGAAGTGAAGAACAAGGAAGAGGATCATTGCATGGCCACTGTTTAGTGTGGTTGGATCGCTTTGATGAGTTGAAAGACACTTTGTTTCATAATGACCCAGTGATCCGCCAAAATGCAAGAAAGGAACTTGAGGGATTCGTTGACAGACATTTCTGTTCTGATTATGGCTATTCTCCTGAACTCGAAGTAATCCACAAGGAATGTCAACAGCAGGGCTGCATTTCAGACATGTTCCAAGAAAAGATGCACAAACTCTTAGAGACTGCAGATCAGAATCTCATAGGATGGAATTGAAGGGCCATGTGATGGAGTGTAAATTGTGTGCTGAAAAGGGACTATCAGGCAAAACTACTCATCTGTCAACGGTCACCCTTACAAACATGGTTATGGAGTCAATGAAAAGTTCTAGATGCCGAACCAATTGGTGTAGAATTTCCCTTGTCTCGAGAAAGATCAGATTTAATGACATATCGATACCCTATCGATGGAGCCGAGCAAGGATCAGGATTTCTTTTGACAGTGAATTCAGGCAAACAAGAAGAATGAATGAGCATGACTGGAAGCATAGGACATCTTGCTTCAAATATGGCAAAGAGTGTCGATTCCCATTTCCAAGACCTGCCATTGAGAATACAACATTTCAAGAAGACAATGATGATGAAACAAAGGCAACTGTTTGGAGATCGTTGGAGAAAGGTGATACAACCATTTACCCTTACACTGTGGAAAGCAAGAGATCTATGGGATCTCAATTTTTGAATACGCATTGCAAGTGGCTGTAATAGCAAGATCCAAATTGGAAGTCCCAGGTGTGCGTTTTATGTTGTTCACTACTCCACCAAGTCTACACAAAAGAAGATAGAGGTGTTGATTTTGATAGAGTGGGACGTCGCATCCAGAAAGAGGAAAAGTTGGTAGCGGAAGGGTTGCAACATGCACCAAACATGGAACAAGACGCCTGTTTTGGGAGGGTTTGTGCCGCTTCCTCATTGGAATGAGTGTTCACCTGAGTCAAGATGTTGTTAGTGCAACAATGGCGCATCTGCTATTGTGTGAGAATGGTTCCAGATTTTCATTTTCACATGACTTTCAGGATCTGCTAGTTGGACAAATGCTTAATAAGCTAAAAGGTGAAGCTCCAGGGACTTTGTACTCAGAGAAAATAGGGGTGAAAATGGAGAAGTGGTCATGTGGGCAGATTACTCAGTGAATGACTATTTGTTCAGGCCAGAATGTTTGGAAGATTTGAGTTTCTATGAATTTGCATTGAGGTATGAAAGGATTCCCTTTTCTTTCAATAGAATGAGCAATAAAGATGAAGATGGCATGCCAATACTACAAGATGGCGAATTTGCATTCAAAGAAGATCATCCAGGAAGAAGATATTGCTACCTCAGAGAATCCAAAAGATGAGAATCCCAAAATTAGCAATGCCCAAAGGAATGCTATGTGACCTCAAGATTTGGAATTGACTGAAAATGAACCAAGTAAAAATGCTCTTGAATCCAGGGAAAACTATAAAATTGCATTGATTCTTTTTACCCTTTTGTGATGAATCGATTTTACTTCATGATGATAATTCTGTTTGTGGGATAAACTTATGCATGCAATGAATGAGAATATTGATACTAGCAAATTCTGGAAAAGTGGGAAAAATTCTCCAAAACATGCAAGACAATTTGCAATGCAGAAGATGCAAGGTTCCAACCGATAAAATCAAAGCAACTACAAAATCAAGAGAAAGAGATAATATGGATGGTCATGCTGGAGTTGATGCCTGTGACAGTGATTATTCGAGTTTGATGATGCCCTTTCTGTGGATTCTTATAATGAAAATGAGTTTGAGGAAGATCTCTGCCAAGATGAAAGTTGTACTGAGAGATCATTGAATGATCTCAAAAAGGGGAATCTCTTTCGACTAACAAAACAATCAACTCAAGGTCATTTGATGCAAATTCAATTTTTCTCCCTGGAAATAACTCCTCTGCCACCACCAATGAGGCATCACGGAATGCAAGAAATTCAACGGATGCCCAAACTGACAACAGTGTTTTTGGACATGGGGCAAGTAAATACAAAACGCTACTTGCTTTTGTCAGTGGTGCTACCATCAAGAATAACTTACAAGAAGACATGCAAGAAATTGATTTTTCAGAAGAGGGAATAGCAGATAGTGATTCATCAGAAGACTGTATCCTCAAGAACAGGAATGGTCAGAACTTGGATTTTCCTCTAATTTCAACAGAGGTTCAATTCCAACAATGCAAGGAGTTGCTGATCGTATTTCAAGAGAAAAGCATATTACATTGGACAGAATCCAGTACATTGCTTATGAAGTCATATGCAGCTCATTTCTACTTAATCTCACACAAAAATTCAGAATCACAGTCACCTTTGGCATCAGGCTTTACAGATAGTGATGAAGACTTGATAGATCAAAGAACAACTTTGATAAGACAGAAAGTGGAACAGAAATTAAAAGATCTCGGTGCTAAAGAACAATTGTTAATGTTTGTCACTGGCCCTGCTGGAGCAGGAAAAAGTACAGCAATTGACGTTGCCCAACAGTTTTGTTTCCAATTTTGCAAGTCTATGGACATCCTTTGGGGTGATAAAACATTTTTGTTTACTGCCATCACTGGATGCGCTGCTGCCTTGTTTGGAGGTGTTACCTTGCACAGTGCAGCTTACCTGAATTCAAAGTCAAAAAATATATCTCCTGAGATGCTTCAAAACTGGGAACAAGTTCGAATGCTGATTATAGATGAAATCTCATTTTCAACATGTGACCAGATGGAAAGCTGAATTCCGTCTAAATATGATTCGTCGCAGACTGTGTTCAGGTGGAAAGGGATTGTCCCCAAATATGATTTTGGAGGATACTCAATAATATTTTGTGGTGATTTTCATCAAATACCACCTGTGAAAGCTAGAGAGAGTCAACTTCTGTATTCCAACTCATCACTGTGGGAAAATTGATAAATGTTGCAATCATTCTTAACAACAGCCATCGCTTCAAAGATGACCCAGAATATGGAAGGATCCTAAAACGAATGTGGGATGGTTCATTTACAAAAGAGGACTGCAATGCCATCAATGAACGCCTCATCAGTCAGCAAGTTCAGTTACGGAAATTCAACATGATGCTGATATTGCGTATGCTTGTTGGAAAAACTCTGAGCGGGTTACGATTCATGCATCAATTTTCCAAAATCACATACAAGATTTCCCATCAGTAGACAGTTCGGAATCTCCACCAGAGCATACAGTTGTTATTGAAGCAGATATAAGAAAAGCTCGCAAAGACGTAAATCGAAGAGAAGTTTTTCTGAAGACACCTTTACCAGCAAGACTCACAACTGAATTGTGAAACAAAATTTATTCCAGGTGTGGTGATAGTGACATGAAAGACCAACAAAAAAATTTACCCTGCTTTAAAACTTTATGTTGGTGCACATTGCATGATCATTGACAATGATGATGTATCAAAAGGTAGAGGAAATGGAACATTATGCAGAGTAATCGGAGTGAAAAGAAAAACAGACACCCTTTGAATTGGAAAAATTATGATGGGAAAAGTGTATACCATCAGTGTTACTGATGTTGAGTATGTTGAGTTTGAGCACTTCCCAAGAAGATGGATCAGATCAAAATTGAAGAACAGATCTCATCATTAGAAAATGATCTTCAGAATGATCCCATGAATGAAGAGAAAGAAGCACAGCTGCATGGGTTTCAAGTCAGATTAAGAAAAATTGTGTCATCAATGAGATTTCGACTGAAACCAAAAGGTATTATTGCACATTCTACAGAAGTGATATCGACCCACCTGACAAAGGCATCAGACTTTCAAAAGTATCAAAAAAGAGGAGCACAAACAAAAGTCATCATGATACAATTACCTATCAATTTAAATGAAGCCACAACTGCTCACAAATTACAAGGCATCACAAAGAAAGAACTTATCGCTCATAATTGGAACTATAGCCATGGCTGGGTGTACACTGTGTTATCAAGAGTGAGAACACGGATGGTTTGTTTTTGAACAAACCTCTAATGTACAAGCCAGATGCCTTTAAATTACCAACTGCTTTGATATCATTTCAGCATAGAATGCAGGCAAAGATTCCAGATAAAGCAAAACATAAGCATTTTGTAAAGAGACAATTAGAAATGTTACACACTCTTTCATCACAATTTATTCACATAAACCTCATCTTAACATGAAAATATACATTTCAACTCAGAATCTTCACAAACACTTTTCATCAAAATTCTTACACACAGCATGATCTTCTCACTTATTCGAAATATTGACCGCTTTGAAATTCAGTATTTTCACAGTACAGTGCTTTAGAAAAGTTGACTTGCTTCCTCTGAAACATCTCCACTACTTGCCGTCCTTCATCAACAGAGCCAAGATTGATCTTTGCCAGCCAGAATAACATCTGGTTTGTGAAATAAAATTTGTGCAAAGTGTGGAGACATGGGATAGGCTCATGTACAGAGTTATTTGCATCAAGTAAAACACAATGAAACAGCAGCAATGACTTTGTTGAAATTGAAGATTTTCCAAAGAAATTTAATGGTTTTCCAAAGAAACATAAGCAAGGACTTAAAAGAGTGACATCTCTTCTGGAGAAAGATGCATGAAAGATTCATCAAGTATTCAGAACTCATCAAAACTTTCTTTATATCCACCATCAACAGAATTTCCATATAAATTTTTTAGGTGAGCGAACGAACCAACAATGAAAAGAGAAGTCAAGAAATGTTTGTGAAGAGCAATATTTTGCAACATTGGAAACCCATTAAAAATAAAAATTAACCACCAGCCAAATGTTTGGTGCATATAATATGAGCATCTGAACTGTCAGAAAAAATAAAAGGAAGAAATAATTCCGAACATACATCAATCCCAGACAACGATTCCATGTATCACACTTGTCATAAATTACAATAGAAAACAAAAACAGAAATGAAATCACTCAAGGGATGCTGAGTTCAAGTTCATACCGTCACAAAAAAATCCCTATCATAAAACAAGAATATTCTTCACAAACAGTTAAAACTGCAATTCTGTGAAATTCAACCATATTCTAGTTTGTGACATTGGATTGATATAAAATGCAAACAATCAAAATGTGAAATTGGAACATGATTGTGTGGTGGGAACCAACAGCTGCGCCTCCGACGACTTATGCCTATGAAGGTGGTTTTCCCGTGCCACCAAAGGATGCCCAAGGCTGCATCCCCTGACCCTTCCACAGAAGTTAATAGAGACTTTCGAGTACCTCCTACTTGTCTCCCTTCTGCTTCATCCAGATCACTCAAGTTCTGGCATTATAGGTACAAATTGAATGTTCTAATGTCACTACCTTGGAGTTAGTTGGTAATTTCAAATTTGTTGCGTTGAAATGCTGATTGGTTCCCAAATGATGATGTGCATTGTTGCATAAGTATACCATTGGACTAAGCCCACACTAGCCCCATCAGCATCAACACTCACATTCAATTCTATGATGGCGTCCTAAGACAAGAATCCCCAAGAAGAAAAGGCAACAAGATGAAGAGGTTTCAAAGCGTCAGAGCATCAAGTAGACTAGGTTCCCATGCCTGATGATGACGATTGACAACAATGATTATGCCTCAAGACAGCGAGATGCCAAGACCCAAGACAATAATAAAAAAGGACAACAAACAAAGGCACAAACATCGAGGAAAGACTAGGACCCAAGATAGCGACGACCTACTACGACGACTTCACATGTCGAACACCTTGCGTCGCAAGTCAAAGAACAAAACTGGTCCTTGCTTGTGCACACACCAAAGCAAATCAATCACCAACGTCAACACCATAGTTGCTGCCTAAGCCGAGTTCAGAGCATTGTTGACATGGCAGATATGGTTGGCAAAATTAAATGATTATGGTCATATTGGGAAAGGCCGAGAGGAGTGTTTAGTTGAAGGCTGTTTTGAGCCTGAAGGCTAGGTTGGCTGCCATTGCATTGATGTTGACACATTTGAAGTGGGTGCTAGTGTGAGAGGGGACGTGATTGTGATGGAAGGAGTTGGGGGTTGAGCAGCGTGTGGTGAGGGGTTGGGGGTCTAGGTAGGGTATTGTAATGTTGTTGGGAGACATGCTGCCAGAAATGAACTCTATAAGCATGGTGGCACCATAAAATTTTTAGAGTAGTAAGCATGTTTGACATAATAGTATTATTATTATTATGCATGAGTTTTTCTCTCTACTGTGTGAAACTAGAGAATAGATGTTCGCAGAATTCGTGACTCCAAAGCAGGAATGTGCCACTGCCAAATGTCCCCAGCACAAAAAGTACTGCATGCAGATAAGGAGTACCGGTATGACTCCCAATACATATTTCGTGACGGTGCATTAGGCCTTCATGAATGGTATGGTAGTTCTATTGTGATTGTGTGTATTTTATATTGTACGATACGGAATCATGCATCTTCAGAAAGAATATTTGTGTTGATTACTTTTAAAAGGTTGATTACTTAAAAGGATGCAATAGACGTACATATATACATAGATCCGCCAAATTTCAATGTTAATACCTGTAGTTCACGGAATTCCCATGTGACGTAAAGGAAAGTCAATGTCAAAATGCCATCGTTATTAAAAATACGCTAAAATATTTTTGTATTTCTTACGTTAGCTGTTCACGTGCATGCTAATCGTGCGCGGCTTTAAAAAGTTTCAATGTTTTTCGACATTGTAACTAAACAACATACATGAAGTGGTACTATTCCTCGCAGCTCAGTCTCACTGGTGGGCGAACCACTCCGTATAGTAGGTACCATACCATAACACATAATATATTGTTATTTATATATATATATACATCTATATTTATATATATATCTTACCTAACCCACTAGTATTCAGGTTGGTGTGGTCAATAGGTATGTTATCCATAACAAATAGCTAAGAAACAGCTAACATCGACCGTCACCACCACAACATCATCACCTTCACTTTGCCAATAGAACCACTCTATATGATCATGAGGGTACTATCAACAGCACTAAAAACACTCATCCTGGCATCTTCTGTTGTTGTAACAGTTGCCCAAGACAATGATATTGGCACTCCCATGGGTGCCCTGGCTGGTGCTGTAGCTGCCACTGCAGTGGGTGCAGCGGCTTCTGCTTTTGCGGCTGATGCAAGAGTTTCAGCAGAGGGTGTTGAAAAGGGATTTGTGTCAGATGGATCCAAGCATACCTACAAAAAGCTTGTCTTATTTTCTCGATTTCTACTAGAGAACCATCCCGAGTGTATTGCCGATGACCATCATGATGAACTCCTTAATTATCACAAATATGACAAAGAAAAAGAGACAACTGGGAAGAAAAGCCGCCGAGTCCAACAGTATATGCAAAATGCTCTGAAGGCAGTGCATCCAGCAACCAGTCAACAACCTCACAATTCACCCATTAAAATTGATGGAGAGGGTGCCATTACATATGAGATAGTGCGAGACTTCATGCGAACCAAAACAAACACCGTTAAAGTTGACCGTAACGTTGCACAGAAGTATTTGAATGAGATTGATAATGGCGATGCAATCACTGATGACATGGTGGATGAGGGTACAGGCAAAGTCACGTTGTTTCTCTATCAGTCATACTCTACCTTCTCAGCAATTCGTAGTTCAATCTCTTAACTCTACAAATTGGCTGGGGTTGAGAGGCCAAAGCCGTACATCCCAAAAATGAACAAGTTCATGGGAGGGATGAAACGAATCACCCAAGCAGCTAAGCAACATCTTGGTTTGAAATTAACTGAAGGGAAATTGCCCATGCCTTTGAAGGTATACAACAACATTGCAAAGAAGCTTTTCTTCAGTGGAGAGAAGGAGGATGTTTTCTGTCACCTCTTTTTGTTTTGGATTGGTGCTTAATGAAATGAGCAGAGAATTGTGTAGGGGCTAAATTAATCACATCTCTTTCAGAGATGATGCACTAGTTTTTGAGTTTGCCAAGACAAAAGGAAATCAGACTGGTGATGAATTTGGTCCATGGCATGTGTATGCCAATCCAAAAGCTCCATGGATCTGTCCAGTGCTTGCATTTGCAAGGTATTTATTTTGTTATACTGATGTTCTTCAAGTGGTGCAGATAGCAGATGAGCCGCAGGCAGCTCGAAAGGGGTTGTGCCTGTATTGTTCCTTATTCCTTTGTTGGCATTGAGGGAATTCAAGTTTTGTGTGAAAATAGCACAATGTTTTACTAACCACTAAAATTACTGTGATAGGGCTTACACAGTTTTAGAGGTACTTAATTTCTCATTCATGTTCTCAACAAATAATCATACCACTACCCACCCTATAAAGTCATCAACATCCACCAACTGTGACACAGGTGGTGAGACAGCTTTCACCTTGTTCACTACTTATAGCAGTGGTGCTTTCCTTGACAGCACCATTTTTAGTCACATGGTGTGGTCAGTTGTGTTGGTGTGACTGAATTGGTGCCAGTGAAAGAATCCGTTATTTTCACATCATGTGGCTATTTTCACATTTTGAATATAACGTAATCTGTAGAAAATAACGCTCGTGAGAATATTACGTAATAATTTATGTTATTTCTCACGACTAGGTTATTTTCTCACGACTAGGTTATTTTCACAACACCATAGTACATAAGATGGTAAAATATTGTTATTTTCTCACGACTAGGTTTTCATGACTACTATTTTCACATTGTGAAAATAACGCGAGCTAGAAAATAACGCGAGCCATGAAAATAACAGCCTAGATGACGTTATTTTCACAAGCTAGCGTTATTTTCACAAGAAAGAGTCATTCACGAAGGTAACACGTGTTTCCAAAAGACTCCCCGCTCGCTCATGTTCTCAGTCGCACCTTCTCATCGTCTCAAAAACTTATCCATTTTGGTCATGACCTCACACAGCATGGGATCATAATAAGACATGTGCTTGTGCCTCCCTGATTCAACTTTCAATTGAACATGGAGATCCACTATTTCTGGTGAATTGTAACCCTATGTTGTATTTTTCAATGTGATTTTGGACTCTAATTGTGACTCAAACAGTACATGTGGAAATTATGTTAGGAATAACAATTTTCCCTCAACCCCGTTCACATGTGTTTGTTATTTGTTCGTTCGTTTTTGTTACGTACATACCGTGATGTATGAGTAGGCTCGTAGGCATTTCTACTAGATTTATCTGTGCTTTTGTACAGTCAAAGTTAGTACAGTTCTACGTAATGTCAAAATGACATTGAAACTTGCTCCACTAGTAGATTTCGCGAGATGAGTACAGTATTGTATTGTACCATACCGCTACAATACCAAGAACCGCAGACCAGCAAGACAGGCAAGTTTGCCACGTGGATGATTTTTGTGCGATTAACTGACGTCAACTGACGACAACTGAAGACAACTGACGCCTTTACATTATCTCTAATGTGACTGACTAAGTGACGACAAAAGAAGGCACCATGTGACGACACTGAAGACAAATGACGACGCTAAGTGACGACACTGAAGACAAAATGACGACCCGTGGCGGCACTGAAGACAAAGACGCACCAAACTGAAGGCAGTTAACGACATTTTAACGACCCTTCGTGACGACACTGAAGAACTTCATGACGACACTGACGACTCCTACGTGGTATATATATTACTGCCTACTGACGATAGTGACGAACAAAGTGACGACAAAGACGACTGACGACCCTAAGTAAAACTGAAGTCCTTCTGACGACCCAAGTGACGAACGCGGAAGTCCTTCTGACGCACCCAAGTGACGACACGACGACTCAATGACCCACCCGCGAGCGACACCTGACGCGACATTTTAACGACCCGTAGTGAAGGCATGAAATGACCATATTTTTAAGTGGCGTCAACTGGCGACATCGGACGACATTGGGCGACTCCATCTGGCGATACTTATCGCCAAAGTCCAAAGTTGCCTGTCTTGCTGACGCGTAAATTTTTATAAGTGATATTTTTGGTGACATTTAAAAAATAATACATATTATGTGAAATTTAATGGTAATCGTAAAATTCAAATTCAATGAGTAATTTTTCCGAACGAACAAAATGAGGTGTTTCTTTTTTTTACATACTCTCGGTCTTCGTTGTCTTTTTTGATAACAAGTATTCTGACGTGGAAAAAACCTGTACCAAAATGCGAAGCACGTAAATTTTGACATCATTCGTGTCTATGAATGCATTATATAATATTATTATATAATATGTAATATAGTATGTAATTGTGCATAAGAAAGTGTTGGGAAATATGAAATATTTTATGACAATATCACAAAAGTACACAAGATGGTACCATAATAATGTACTTGTGCTATCATACAATATTCTATAAAAAGTACCGGTATACTGCTTCCATTTTACAAAGACTTTACTGAACAGTATGCTACATAATGGTGAAGACTTGCAGTTACAACTATTGCAAAAACAGCAAAAAATCTTGCAGCGGCTGCTAGTAATATAAAAATGTTTTATGATTAATAATAATATATAACAAGCAGCCGCTGCAAGATATTTTAGCAGCAGTCAGAGCCTGCAAACTAGAAGAAGTCTTGTTTTGCTAAATAAAGATAACAGTGGAAGCCAGTTAGAACTTTGCTCGCATGGCGCATAATGTCTGAAAGCCCTTTAGTCCGACCTTGGGTGTGAGATAGATACTTAACATCAGTAGTACAAATGAGTTTTGTAAGCGTAGTCATGTTCAGCTCGTGTTCAACAAAATATGACTAACATGTGTCGTGAGTGTACTTACATTTTTAAGTCCTATCGAGGTGTATGAAATAAGTCGTACACACAAATTCACGCACGGATATTTGGAAATTAGGTGCCATTTCTTTATTTTCATCGAAGTTGATACATGTAAGTTTGTACTTAGAGAACAATAACTCTAAAAAATGCGCCAACAGCATGTTGTTGTGAGTTCAACTCACAAGTGACACATGGCCTTCAACATGTAGTCATATTAATAGACTCAGACAATTCACTGAGGCCTCGTTCCCAGCTGACACGGGTATACTCTGCTTCATCTAGCAGAGTGAGCATGTTGCCTATATGCATGCATAAAAACCACATATGCATCTACACGCAAGAGGCACAATTAAGCTGTGAGCAGATACCCACTACCATGTCAACAATGGAGTCCCACAAAGGCTTAAGCCCTAGAGGGTGTGAGGTGTGGCCATAGGTTCTAAGACCTAAAAGCTCTTATAGATGTATTGCCTTTCGCCTTTCTTAAAAGAGCATGTAAAACATAGATAAGCTTTTGAGGCTAGAGAACCTGTTTTACAATCACAGGATGGGATTAGGTGCTGTCTTAGTGCTCAAACTCACACTCAATTTTTTGCACTCAAAAACAAGTTTTTGCAAAACAAGATTTGAATCTTCTTGTTGATCTCATCAAGTAAGTGGAAACCGAATATGTATTTAAATTGTGAGTGCCCGTGTGATAAGTTGTGAAAAAAGTTGTGTGATGGGCTCGATCATCACAAATAGTTGTGAGCTCACAACTATTACATTTGTGTGAGATGTCTCCCAGTCGTTGGAAAAGATTGTGTGAAAAAAGAGTTGGTTCGAAACGCAAGTGACATGGAGAAATGTGAAAAAGGAGTTGTGTAGAGTGCAAACACAGCAACTCAAACGACCATCGTATTTCTTGGATTGCAAGGTCTCCGTATCATTTGGTCAAGACTCTGACAGTTACAAAACATGTCATTTTGACTCACTTAACTCATGCTTAAGAGCCACTTGTCATCACAAAGTGATAGCCTTATTCATCTCCATCACAGCAATATGTATTGCTCCACTTAACTCCTTCCCGCTCACGAGTTCTATCAATTTACATCAAAACTCACCGAAAATGAAATGCACTAACACTAACATGAATAAACTGATTCCTCTACAGTACAATTCCTGGTACAAATGAGTACTTTGGTAAATAGGAAGGGATACCAATAATTTTTACATGTAACAGGCACTTACTTTCAGTTCATGGAGATATATATCTTTGAACAGTTTTTGGAGTTGTCATCTAAGAAATTACAGGCAGCCGGTGCAAGATTTTTTAGCAGCGGGAGCCCGCAAAAAGGAATTCACCTTGTTTTGTTAAAAGAAGATATAACAGTGGCCGCCAGTTAGTGGCGTACACGCGCGCTTCTCGCGTGCGCGCGCATGGGCACGACTTTTTTAGTGCTGTGCATTACAATATTAAGCTAGCTTTGCTAGCACAATTGCGCCGATTCAACAATACATTATGTTACAATGGCCATTGCCAAATAAAAGAGTGATTTGGTCCACTCTCAGGCAATATCGGAACTTTAAGGGCTGATTGAGTGTTGCAAAGGCCATTTCTTTGCGTGGTCGCTTTGTTTCAAAAATGACCGCAATGGCTGCTGCAGCGCAGGGGCACTTTCCTATCAAGTTCACTTGAAGATCACTTGAAATTCTTGAAAACGTGTTGGTCCAACCTGTATACCAAGTGAACCTATCAACAAAATGAGATCAGAATATGCTCTTTACAGAAGTGAGCGGAATGCACCAAAACCTCTTAGGAGGATCAATTCAATTTTGAGAATGAGGGCTTGAGAGGGGTCATTTGGTCATTTCAATCTGACATAGATATTTTGGGGGTCAGGAATATATTTTTAAGGCTACCTTGAAGGTAAAACAATATTGTACAGTTAAGAAGAACCATTGATTGCAAAAGTTAATACCTAGAAGGTACCCACTATTAAAGAAAACATATTACCTAAGCAGACATGAAGACAAATTTAGATATTTTTTATAGGTAAGCACACATGAAAAATCGTGACTACCCATGCATATCAAACACAAAAACAATTTATTTACAGGTAAGTCAAGAGAGTAACTGCATGATTTTACCTAAAATAGTCAAAAGTGAAAAACGTGTCTCCTGGAGAAGAAGAAGGAGAAGAAGAACACAAATCTCGGTTGCTGACAAACTAAGATTTTTCAAGAAAAAATCTTGATAGGGTAGAGATATAAACGTTACCCTCTAGTAGGTATTACATATATAGAAAGAGAATACTAGGGTCTATACTACTCCTTAGCTAGTTTTGAGACTATTTAGGCCTAAAACCAGTACTCCTGACCCCATAAAGGGAGAAGTCACATTAAAATGACCAAGTGATCCCCTTGAAGTTCTCGCCTCACAAGTTAACTCTCGGATAAGCCTCATGACCACATGTTCTATTAAAACCATGAGATCCAGAAAGGGTTAGTCAATAACAATATAGCCCCTCAATTTTTGGCCATGCTGTTGATTGATTTTAGATATATTTTTAAAGGTAATCACAAATCAACAGTGATTGATTACCCATGCATATCAAACAAAACAATCAGGTTTTTAAAGGTTATTAGCAGCTGTGTTTGTATGAATTCACCTATAAAAGTCAATAGTGAAAAGTTGTCTCATATGGAGAAGGAGAAAAACAATTCTCGATTAATGATAAACTAAGATTTTTTAAGAAAAAATCTTGATTTCTGCTATCGTACTATGGTACAATACATGTAAAAGTAACTACAGCATGGTACGATAGTGTAATACTTATGTCTCATAACATACCATAGAGCATAATACAAAATGAATCCAACAAGCAAGGACGTCCGACTTAATTTTCTCTTTTTTGATGTACATTTTACAGTATCTAGTGTTTTAGCCATCAACAATGGTATGATGTCACAGTTCAATGCACATCATAGTTCCCATCTAATTAATATACCATACCACCAGCCTCATCTACACAACACAAAGGGTTTTTTTACTCCTACACAATGGCAACTACAAGAAAGATATTTTTGTCTTATATATGTGCCCACAGGCGAGAGACATTGAGGCTGAAACATAGATGAGATTAAAGGATTGAACATAAAAACCACCAACATACACAAAGATGAGTTCCACAAAGTCGTTTAGACAGAAAATCTTGTCGCTCTGACAGTGGCAGGACCATTGGCATAACTAGAAATAGGGAGCAACTTTTTGGCTGTTGAAGTTATGAATTCATATCCCAGCTATTTTCAAAAGAGTGAAGTAATTTCTCTTTATGTAGAATACAGTATGTTTCTACTGCAACAAAAAAGAGCAAGTTATATCAGTTTGCCTCTACATATATCATACTATGAATATGTGTACCTAATGTACATTATAGGTGACAGGTATCAGTGGATAAGACACTGTAATATATATTGCTGCTAGACATTATGTAATGAATAAGAAATATAGGTGAAATTTTCTAGCATATCAGAAAACAAGGGCCATACAGTGATCCTGATGAATCATTCATGATCATACACATACACAATGACGCCTACAACTTTTTCAAATCATGAACAAAAATGGGTGTCCACTGGCATCAAACTTGTAGGCTGAAGCTTATCATAGTCCACTGCAAACGAAAAACACCGGTAACCTCCCCGTACACTCGCAAAAGCGTCAGAGTGTGCGGGGAGGTTCCCGAATTTCAAGTGTGCGGGTGGGTTACCCGTTTTTATACATTACTTAAGCCGCATTTTCGTTTATCACGCTAAGCTTTGAAGCAATAAAAATCTTCAGAGTGGTTGTTTGTTTCATGACTCACATTTTGCAAATCACGAGTTGTAAACAGCAAGATCACCTGTTGGGTCTAGTTTTGGTTTCAATTCTAGGCTTGATCTATGATTTCATTTGGTGAGTGCATATTGGGCCTATTCATATTTTCAAAATATGGTACTATCAGAAGTGACTGCGCCAAAAAGTGAGAACACATAAGAATAATCAGTGGGGCTGAAAATTGGAGTAGTGTGTCTACGTGTTTGTTACTAATTCCTTTGTATCATGTCACCTAATTCTTGTGTGGCATATTCGTATGATAATACAGTTTTAGTACATCTACATATGGTACCATACTACAACACTGGTGCTTGACCCAGACACAACTGTAGCAGTGTGCCCTCTCACTGCTTTCACATCACACATATGTATTTTTTCAATTACATCACTGATACCCCACGGGCCCATCATGGGAACGGCCGAAACTCAGTCCACAGACTGAGTTATCCCTCCCGCCTTGCACCGCTGTGTTGCCAACAACAATTGGCAGCGGCGGGTATATTTTGGGGGTGAGTTATCATGAACTCGCCATCTTCTACACTATTAAACTCACCACACGTCCATTTTTTTCAATTAAATACTTGCTGGTCTACCGGCGAAATGGCCGAAACTCAGTCCACAGACTGACTTAGACATTCCGCCTTGCACAGCCGTGTTGCCAACAATAATTGGCAGTGGCGGGTATACTTTGGGGGTGAGTTATCAAAAACTCGTCTTGTTTCACACTATTATACTCACCACACGCCCATATTTTTTCAATTAAATAGTTGCAGGCCTACTGGCGAAATCGCTGAAACTCAGTCTACAGACTGAGTTAGGCATTCCACATTGAACCGCCTTGTTGCCAACATCAATTGGCAGCAGCGGGTATATTTGGGGGTGAGTTATCATGAACTCAATCATTTCTACCAAGTTATACTCACCACACGGCATTTTTTTTCAATTAATTAGTTGCAGGCCTACCGGTGAAATGGCCGAAACTCAGTCCACAGACTGAGTTAGGCATTCTGCCTTGCACCGCCGTGTTGCCAACAATAATTGGCAGCGGCGGGTATATTTTGGGGGTGAGTTATCAAAAACTCGTCATCTTCTACACTATTATACTCACCACACGTCCATTTTTTCCAATTAAATAGTTGCAGGCCTACCGGCAAAATTGCCGAAACTCAGTCCACAGACTGAGTTATCCCTCCCGCCTTGAACCACCGTGTTGCCAACAACAATTGGCAGCGGCGGGTATATTTTGGGGGTGAGTTATCAAAAACTCGTCTTGTTTCACACTATTATACTCACCACACATCCATTTTTTTCCAATTAAATAGTTGCAGGCCTACCGGTGAAATAGCCGAAACTCAGTCCACAGACTGAGTTAGGCATTCCGCATTGAACCGCTGTGTAGCCAACAACAATTGGCAGCGGCGGGTATATTTTGGGGGTAAGTTTTCATGAACTCATCTTGTTTCACACTATTATGCTCACCATGAGTCTTTTTTTCAATTAATAAGTTACAGGCCTACTGGCAAAATCTTCGAAACTCAGTCCACAGACGGAGTTTGGGATTTCGCTTTGCACCGCCGTGTTGCCATCGTCAATTGGCAGCGGCGGGTATTGTAAGAGAGGTGAGTTGCATTGAAAATTATTATTTGTACTCTTGTTTTGACTACATCTAATTTTCAATTATTTTATTTCAGGCCAGGCACGGGAACAGCCGAAACTCAGTCCACAGACTGAGTTAGGCATTTCGCCTTGCACCGCCGTGTTGCCAACAACAATCAGCAGAGACATGTTAATATTTACGGTGAGTTATTGAAATCAAACTATTTTACAATTGTTTTCATTTCAGCTTAGTTTCAATTAAATAATTTATTTTCTTCTACTTTGGTGATATGGTCCACAGTATCATTTTTCAGCTTGGGGCTGAAATTTTGGCACCTGTGTCATTTTGGTGGGAGATGTGTGATGTGTTGGGTGGGCCCCTAAAATATGTTAATGTAGTATGTTTAATTATATTAGTGGAGATAAATTACACATACTCTATTATTGTAGTCCAACAGTAGGTAGCCCTCCCGGTAACTCTCCTGTAACGTTCCGGTAGCCCTCCCGTATGCTCCTGTAACCCTCCGGTACTCTCCAGTAGCCTTCCCGTAACCTTCCGGTTACCCTCCCGTACACTTCCGGTATGCCACCGGTAAACATTTTTTTAGCTACTAAGTAATGCAGTTATAGCCACTACTTAGATTGATATCGATTCTAAGACTTACTGAGAAGTCTGTTTTCCTGTAAAAAGTACTAATTCCTATTGTACGTAAAATAAATCTGAAAGCTCCTTTTGGTCTCGAATTTCCGGTAACCTCCCAGTAGACTCCGGTAACCCTCCCATGCACTAGTTTACCGGAGGGTTACAGAAGTGTACCGGGAGGTTACCGGAAGATACCATTCCGGGGGCTCCGGTAACCTCCCCGTACACTCAAGTGTACGGGGAGTTTACCGGTGTTTTTCGTTTGCAGTGTCATAGTGATCAGTTTAAGCAATGAAATAACGTATCATCTACAGAGGTGTAGTTCATACAAAAATTGGTGTAAGATGGTTTATATTTTGTAATCCCTGGAGGTAACTTAGATTTTTTGATTGTGAATGTATGTCTTAGTAGCTGTTTGTAGACCCCCCGTCTATAGACCCCACATCACAGTCTATAGACCCCCCTTACAGTCAATAGACTCTACTGTGTTTTACAAAAAACCATTTGTAGACCCCCCGGTTCTATGAATGTCATGGGGGAGAGGGTTTATAGACTATCATGGGGGGGGGGCTATAGACTTTCATGGGGGGAGTGTCTATATAGACTGTTACAGGGGGTCTATAGACCCTCCATGACCATCTATAGACTGGCATGGGGGGTCTAGAGACTGTGGTTAAGGGTCTATAGACTGTTGTAGGGGTCTATAGACTTTTCATGACTCCATACGGAAAGTCTATAGACTCTTCTCTAAAATACCTCTAGACTTGCCATATCATGAGATTAGTTAGAAAAGGTGTGAGTCATGCACACAATAACAATATTACCTAAGCTCATCATGAATTGTGTGACTTTTGTAGTAATGTAAATATCCGTGTCATTTTTAAATCTAAATTGATGATGTTAAAAAAGCTATCACAAGATTTTTCATCTTCGAATTTTCCCGCCATTTCATTTTTAGTTGGGGGAGTCTATGTGAGGTGGGGTCTACAGATGGGGGATCTCAAACAGCTACTAACATGCTTGGAACTTGGAGTGAATTGTAATTGTCAGAGGATCAAGACCATATAGCTTTATCTGACACCCCAACCATACAATCAGGGTTGTGGTGTGTATTGTAGAGAATTGAAAGTGGTGAATGTGAATGTTGCATTTTTCAGGGGCTTGTTTGCACCGTCTTCACATGAAAAGCATCTATATATAGTAACTAAGAAATCACAAATGAACCTGTCATGTAATTGACAACTATAATTTTCTTCATAGTGGTAATGTGATATTTACTTGTGTTTGAAATGAACACAAGCTAATGCCATTTTAATAGAGAAAAGAGGAATATGATATGCAGTGAGAGAGCAATAATTTCAGAATAAGGTACCTTGGAAGATGGTTGCAAGGTGGGCTGAGGGAGGGGAAGTTGCTGCAGAATTATTTGAGGATGAATTTGGCGGTGTAGAGTATTTTTTGCTTGTGTGTTTCACGTGCATGGTGGTAGGGGGTCTCGGAAAAATAATACAGAAATAGCATCAAGGTTATTTTTTGGACATGTAGTTTTTGACCTACATAATAGTACTAGTTTTGCCAGACCTTGTCCAAAGAACGATTTCTGGAGAGGAAATCAACGAAAAAGAAAGGTATGCTATCTTTAAAAAAAATTTCTACGAGCGAAGTTAGACCTTCTTTGCGATAACGATGTAACACGATAAATATATGTGTTCACGTGAACCATAATTAGGTAAGTAGATCATAAAAACATTTTATGATATTGTCCGGAGTATATCAGGATTTTTTAAAATCTGAGTTGTATAAAGCAACTGACGAGCTTTGTCCTTTTTCTCCTCCTCCTTCACCTTCTCCTCCTCCTTCACCTTCTCCTCCTCCTTCACCTTCATCTTCATCTTCTTCATCTTCTTCATCTTCTTCATCTTCTTCATCTTCTTCATCTTCTTCATCTTCTTCATCTTCTTCATCTTCTTCATCTTCTTCATCTTCTTCATCTTCTTCATCTTCTTCATCTTCTTCATCTTCTTCATCTTCTTCATCTTCTTCTTCTTCTTCTTCTTCTTCTTCTTCTTCTTCTTCTTCTTCTTCTTCTTCTTCTTCTTCTTCTTCTTCTTCTTCTTCTTCTTCTTCTTCTTCTTCTTCTTCTTCTTCTTCTTCTTCTTCTTCTTCTTCTTCTTCTTCTTCTTCGTCTTGGGGAGACACTTTTTTAACTAACCTGCAAGATACAGGTTGCTGTGTCTGCAATGACGAAACTTGACCTTTCATTATTCTAGTATTCAGCTTAAGATACATAGGTATACAGCATATTTTGCTATCTGGTTACCTATATCGTTATGTCTTCCAAAACCTTTTTTCTTATAAGCCAAACATATTATTATAATAGCAAAGCAACACTAAGAAACATTTTTCTTTTGTGCCAAAATTGTTTCAATGCACTGCAGATTTTTTCTTTGCAGGCAGAAATGAAATGTCTAAGCATGATATTTCGTACAATAGCATTCTAGTAAGCATGCTGGACATAATGCTGTTGCGTGAATTTTTCTCTCTAGTATGAAACACACAAAATCTACTATGTTTTCAGAATTCATGATTCCAATGAAGGAATGTACCAGAGCCACATGTCCCCATGCATTTTCCAATCGCTAAAATGCGATTTATGCTGATGATTCATGCCTCCCAAGAAATGTTCAACAGTGAAATAGGCCTTGATTTTTACTATCATAAAGTAGGAGGAATCACGTCCACCAAACCATCAAGGTACAATACAATATATACATGAAAGATGCAAAAACAATACAAAATGACCAGGGGATAATGAAAAAATATAAAAATGTGTACCATGCCATACTTTTTTATGGTAGTACCGTACCATCTGGCAGTGCAACGGAACAGTGCATCTTCTGTAAGAGTTTGAGGTGATTACTTAATAGGGCATGTGATGGTCACAGTCAGGTGATTATTGTGACGTGAGGATTGCCGCATGGTATATTAAAGTATTATAAACATACAATCTGGATACTAGTACATCTAGAGAGGTATAAGTTAATGGTATTGTAAGATGGAGCATAATGACACACCGCAATCGCGAGGTTGCGAGTGAGGAAGGTGTCATGAGATAATGTGCCGCAGTATGGACTATACTACTTGTCTGACATACTATAAAAACGATGTCCATTCTACAAAAACTTCACCGAACAGAACATATTGGTGAACAACAGCAGTATAATGTCCCACAGTAAGGACTACACTACTTACCTGACATACTATAAAAACTATGTCCATTCTACAAAAACTGCATGGAACAGGACATAATGGTGAGCAACAGCAGTCACAAAACTACTCTACAAAAGGCAAAAAATCTTGCACCGGCTGCTGTTATTTTTTAATATAATGTTGGACAATAAAATTCCCATTAAGTGACATAGGCCAATTATCTACCTTAACTGGTAGACCCAATGAGCTTCCACCTGGAACATCCAAAGGTCTTCTTCACTTTGTGCAACACAAAGGAAGTACAAAAGTCATAAGATATTAGTTTCTGAGAAACAATATACAAAAGACATTTTCCATCTTGGGAAACACCTATATACATTATAGGTGTTTCTCAGCCAAAATATCCAAGAGAGGTTTTCTTTCTCAGAAACCTTCTCATGGGACAGTTCCTGTTGGCAGTTGAGAGGAAGGGATCAGTTGTGCAACTGCCCCAAATCACTGCCAATCTCTCCCAGGATCAACTGGGTGTGGTGATGCATGGAATATCTAGTACACCATGCAATACCTTGTTCAGTAGTGTAAATCTCATAATAAACATCTTTCCACAACATGTATCTACCCGTTTACTATATAATATTAAATTACATCAAAACGGCTTAGGTCACTATCAATTGATAGCCTTCGCGTGACCAGATTGGATCATTTGTCCGTCGTTCCACCATCCATCATCCATCAGCTGTCTGTGTGTTGACCATGGTAGGATTGTCTGTCCGTCGTCCCTTGTTGCTTGAAGCCGTCCAATACACTTGGTGTGTTACACGTGGCGCAACTTCAGCTGCCTGACCCCAAGTGTAGCAACAGCCACAGCTGAGCCCCGACTTATGTACTCTGCCAGTTGAAGTGAGTGTTACTCACAGGCCGGCAAATGTTTTTGGAGCACATAGCCAAAAACAATTCCCCTGTTCGTCAGTGAGGACTAGATCCCACTTGATGCGGGTATACTCCGCTTTTGTTAGCAGAGTGCACATTTAGCACTCAGTGCACTTGCCGTAAAAAAAGACCACTTGCAACATATCATACGCACTTGTGGCATCAAAGCTTACTTGCCTAGTAGCTCGTAGCAGTCCCTCATTAAATGAGGAGGCAATAAACGTAAATGCCTCAGTTAATTTTTTATCCGAATGAGCAATATGTGTGTAGTCTATTTTTAGACCTAAAAACATGATTGGACTTAAAATTAGTCCGTACCCGTGATCACATGCAGATGCAGTGACACCGTGGAGTATTATGTAGTTCTAGCCAAATAGGCAGTACAATAAAAGATCTTCTTGGGTCCAAAATGACCCTATGACGAATCGAATAGCCTCTAAGGCCTAAAAAGCTTGCACGTGACCCCCAAGAGGTTTTGGTCACTTGAAAGACTCGTGATCCCCTGGAAGTTCTTGTCTCGGAAGTGTTGTGCACTCCAATCATCCAGCTCCCTTGTTTGTTTGCATGGTGATGGTGGGAGTACCGGTTCAACACTGTGTGGGCACAGGTGGAACGCAGTTCTCAAGTTTCAAGTGTGTCAGACACATCCTCAAGGGAGAATGAATGCACGCAGGACTTTGTCCCACGATCGCAGATCAGCCCCATTCACATGGGAGCGCATCACAGCACAGCCCATTTGATGAATCGTGTAGTTGCACAGCCCTTGCACTCACGATCTCAAAAAAATGACCACAGATAGTGAGTCCTAGAATCATAGGGCTCAGCCCATGATTTCGAAGGACCAGCCAAGGAGAAAACATTGTTCTACTCCGTACAAAGGCATAGGAGTGCAATATATTGCTGCATCCCGGTCAAACGTCAGAGCAACGCGGAGTAACATCTCCAAGTCCCTGTACGCATGGGGGCACAAGATGGACCCATAAAATGACTACGTGTCGTGCCCCAGAAATACTCTTTGCAAAATTCTTGCTAATTTCCAATTCGTGCAAGAATGCTGCACACATGCAACTTGTTGATTTCATTCTGAAATCTGAGAAAAAGTGAGAAAAGTCCATAATGATGAGAATGGTTCTCATGTGGTATCCCTTTCATGCACATAAGCTACTAAGCTTTGCAAGAAACGGTCAAATCATAAGAAAAGCTAGTCGGCTTGCAAATAGCCACTGCGCAACCTCTTGTCCAAGGAAAACAGAATTCAGAACCCAAAAAGAAATATTCGGAATTATTTAATTTTAAATTAAAAAGCTCCCTATAAAAAACCTTAACCAGAATTCAACTTTCAAGTTTAAATAACCTGATTAATTCAAATACCTTGCCACATGTAAAAATAGAAATAAAAATGCCAAGAAATCATCTAGCATCATGAATTGTTTTCTCAAGAAGATGAACTCTTCTGCCATGCTGCACTATTCACAAGCAATGGTATCAAAAAAATCTATTGGAAATCAAACCATGTTAGGTTTCAAATCCCTGACACGGTGTTGCTAAAGTAACATTGGAAGCAATGAGGACATAGTTCCAAGGCTTCCCCCATGTTCCAAAATGAGGAACATATGTAAGTTTTCCTTACACGGCGAGGTAGGTGTCAAACTCTTGGCGCACGCAGGATGGGTTCTTCCTACTCAAAAGGAAGGGTAAAGTCACACGATGTTTTTTATCGCACAAGTAATACATTCTTGTCAAAACACGATTTTCTGAGTACATGTTACCCAGAGTGACTAAGCCAGCATACGACCTCAGTCTTTGACCAATGCAAGGACTGAGTTAGATTTGTTCTAGATTTTCGAACAAATAGCAACATAAAATATGTTAAGATCAATTTCACCTTGCCAGTGATAATTGATGTCAAAGTCTGCAAGAATCTGCGAACCAGAGTTGAAACAAAACCTGGACACAAAATACCAAGCACTTAGCTAACCACTTCAGTGCAGGACTCTTCTCGAGCAAAAATACTCCTCATCACAGAGCTAACCACTCCTGTGAAATACCCCCCTGGGGGTTGAGTAAAATAGCAGACCTTCCAAGTGGTGTCAAAAAAGAATAAAAAAGACACACTTACACTACAAACTCAATTTCATACACATTACTGAGGTTTCTCGTGACAAGAGAAACTGTTTGATGAAGTTTTGGTGTGTTGGAAGAACGTGCCTGTTTACCTCTATTTTTCCAAAGAGGTAGGTTTACAGCCTATAAAGACAGAGCACAACCAGTCCAAAAAGTCAAGGAAAAGCAACAAGGACAATTTACCTTGGCAACTGGAGGGTTTCATTGACAGCCGTTGTCAGAACTGGCTGTACAAAGACAAAATTCCCAAACAAACATAAATTACTGTACATCAAAATTGGATCTTAAAATAAGTACAAATGGACAACAAGTTAAGAAAACTGTCCAAACTCAAAGAATCCTTACAGTACTGTAGATGTTGCTACGTTCGACTCTACAAACACAATAAGTCTTCATGAAAAGTCAAAAAATCAAAGACTAGATACTGACGCATCTGGAACCCGCTCACGCCTAGAAAAACTGAAGAAGCTTACACCTACTCAGGGCTAGCGTGGGTTTTCCACGTGCTTCACAAGCTCATTCAATGGAGTCAATGATGGTCATACTGTTCTCAATGGAACTCATTTGGAGTAATATGATATTCTCCAAAGGCTAGCTTGAGAGACCACCTTAAACAAGGTTAGGATGGACTTACCAAGCAGTGAGTAAAAGTTTGAACGACAAACCAATACACAACATCTCTGCACAAGAAAACAAGGGCTCAATAGCAGACCCAAACTCTTCTCATGAAGAAAGAACCATGCTTACAAGCAGATAAAAACTCGCTAAACATTCGCCCATACAGGGAACTCACTTGCTACTGGGTGGTTCAGTGCATGGGAGAACCTTAGGCAAGACAATATGATTGTCTCGCCTCACTCACAACTGGACTTGTAGAGGAGGAAGTACACCGTACACAAAAAAGAGACACATTAATGTTGGACATTTGTTACCACAACAAGTCTAGAGCAACACCACACTGCAAATGAAAAACACCGGTAACCTCCCCGTACACTCGAGTGTACAGGGAGGTTACTGGAGTCCCCGGAATGGTATCTTCCGGTAACCTCCCGGTACACTTCTGTAACCCTCCGGTAAACTAGTGTACGGGAGGGTTACCGGAGTCTACCGGGAGGTTACCGGAAATTTGAGACCAAAAGGAGCTTTCAGATTTATTTTACGTACAATAGGAATTAGTACGTTTTTTACAGGAAAACAGACTTCTCAGTAAGTCTTAGAATCAATATCAATCTAATTAGTGGCTATAACTGCATTACTTAGTAGCTAAAAAAATGTTTACCGGTGGCATACCGGAAGTGTACCCGGAAGTGTACGGGAGGGTAACCGGAAGGTTACGGGAAGGCCACCGGAGAGTACCGGAGGGTTACCGGAGCATACGGAAGGGCTACCGGAACGTTACAGGAGGGTTACCGGGAGGGCTACCTACTGTTGGACTACAATAATAGAGTATGTGTAATAATTAATCTCCACTAATATAATTAAACATACTACATTAAGATATTTTAGGGGCCCGCCAAACACATCGCCCACCAAAAGGACACAGGTGCCAAAATTTCAGCCCCAAGCTGCTCCAAGATGAAAAATGAGCTGTGGACAATATTATCACCAAGGTAGAAGAAAATTAATTATATAATTGAAACTAAGCTGAAATGAAAACAATTGAAATATAGTATGACTTCAATAACTCACCATAAAAATTTACATGCCTCTGCTGATTGTTGTTGGCAACACGGCGGTGCAAGGCGAAATGCCAAACTCAGTCTGTGGACTGAGTTTCGGCTGTTCCCGTGCCTGGCCTGAAATAAAATAATTGAAAATTAGATGTAGTCAAGACATGTGTAGAAATAACTGTATTCTATTCAACTCACCTCTGTTCATATACCCGCCGCTGCCAAATATTGTTGGCAACACGGCGGTGCAAAGCAAAATCCCAAACTCCGTCTGTGGACTGAGTTTTGGGGATTTCAGAACTGGGCCTGTAACTATTTAAATGAAAAAAATTAACATGTGTTGAGTATAATAGGGTCAAAAATGATGAGTTAATCAAAACTCACCCTCAAAATATACCCGCTGCTGCCAATTGTTGTTGGCAACACGGCGGTCCAAGGCGGAATGCCTAACTCAGTCTGTGGACTGAGTTTCGAAGATTTTGCCAGTACACATGTAACTAGTTAATTGGAAAAAAATGGACGTGTGGTGAGTATTATAGTGTGAAAATTGTGAGTTCATCAAAACTCACCCCCAAAATATACCCGCCGCTGCCAATTGTTGTTGGCAACATGGCAGTCCAAGGCGGAATGCCTAACTCAGTCTGTGGACTGAGTTTCGGCGATTTTGCCAGTAGACCTGTAACTAATTAATTGGAAAAAAATGGACGTGTGGTGAGTATTATAGTGCAAAAATGGTGAGTTCATCACAACTCACCCCCAAAATATACCCGCTGCTGCCAATTGTTGTTGGCAACATGGCGGTCCAAGGAGGAATGCCTAACTCAGTCTGTGGACTGAGTTTCGGCGATTTTGCCAGTACACCTGTAACTAGTTAATTGGGAAAAAATGGACGTGTGGTGAGTATTATAGTGCGAAAAATGGTGAGTTCATGAAAACTCACCCCCAAAATATACCCGCCACTGCCAATTGTTGTTGGCAACACGGCGGTGCAAATGGGAATGCCTAACTCAGTCTGTGGACTGAGTTTCAGCGATTTCGCCAGTACAACTGTAACTAATTAATTGGAAAAAATTGCCGTGTGGTGAGTATAATAGTGTGAAAATGGTGAGTTCATCAAAACTCACCCCCAAAATATACCCGCCGCTGCCAATTGTTGTTGGCAACATGGCGGTGCAAGGCGGAATGCTTAACTCAGTCTGTGGACTGAGTTTCCGCGATTTCGCCTGTAGGCCTGCAACTATTTAATTGAAAAAAATTTGGAGGTGTGGTATGAGTATAATATTGTAGAACAAGACAAAATTGTGATTACTCACCCCCAAAATATACCCGCTGCTGCCAATTGTTGTTGGCAACATGGCGGTGCAAGGCGGGAGGGATAACTCAGTCTGTGGACTGAGTTTGGGCCATTCCCATGATGGGCCGGTGGGGTATCAGTGATGTAGTTGAAAAAAATAATTGTGTGATGTGAAAGCAGTGAGAGGGCGCACTGCTATTGTACCATACTGTTGTGTCTGGGTCAAGCACCATTGTTGTAGTATGGTACCATACGTAGATGTACTAAAACTGTATTATCATACAAATACGCCACACAAGAATTAGGTGACGTGATACAAAGGAATAAGTAACAAACACGTAGACACACTACGCCAATTTTCAGCCCCACTTATTATTCTTATGTGTTCTCATTTTTTGGCGCAGTCACTTCTGATAGTACCATATTATTTTGAAAATATAAATAGGCCCAAAGCGCACTCACCAAATGAAATCATAGATCAAGCCTAGAATTGAAACCAAAACTAGACCCAACAGGTGATATTGCTGTTTACAACTCGTGATTTGCAAAATGTGAGTCACGAAACAAACAACCACTCGGAAGTTTTTTTGCTTCAAAGCTTAGCGTGATAAACGAAAATGCGGCTTAAGTAATGTATAAAAAACCGTAACCCACCCGTACACTCTTGAAATTCCGGTAACCTCCCCGTACACTCTGACGTTTTGCGAGTGTACGGGGAGGTTACCGGTGTTTTTCGTTTGCAGTGCAACTCAGGTTGGGTATGCTCGTATTCTAGTACAGCTTGCTGAACACAGAGTGCATAAACACAGAATAAGTGAAATTGAATCCTTGACCATGATTAACATTATTAGACTCAAAAGATATGTGTCATACTAGATAATGGTCTCACTGAGACTCAATGACTAGTACTTGATTCTCTTGTGAGAACTTCTGATGGTTTACCTTCAGAATTATCCATGGAGAACACATATGGTATCCATAAGTAGGGACCTTTAGAGTCACCAAAACACATGGGTCCTTTTGCAAAAGACAATGGGATGACCATAGGTAGTGCACATACGTGTTGCACAACAAACCATAAGAAAAGCCTCATATTCATATGAGCACAAGAACAAAAAGGATCCACAACCTTTGTTCTTGTAAAACCACAGCACATAGAATTGTGAGTATTGCTAGTTAAACGGGAATACCATCTCACACAAAAGATAAGTCAAACATGAACATCTCTACTGAGAGACATGTAACATCTTGTTGGCATGCAATGCAAAACAGTGCAACACAAGCAGCTATACACAGAAATGTAGTATTGCTTAACTAGCTAAGACAAATCCAAAGAGAAAACAACTACTACGTTGTCAACATCAAGGAACATTCACTTCTTCAAGATGTTTGCTGTGAAGTCACAATATGGTTCCAGAAACCATAAGATAATAGTCAACAACTGTCTTTCAAAATATAGAAATAGGTATGCACATGCACATTTAGTTATGTTGCAATGTCATTGGCACCAACAAAAGAGTTATACATGTACAAATCTCCCTCAAGGATCCTTGCAAAAAAATACAAAAGGATATCATAAACAATGAATCCGTTCTCTTCATGGTACAAAAAGACATAGACGTTGATACTTGGAGCTTCCAATGATTATAGTCAAAACATTAAGTATGACTTGACATTGTTCACTTGCCAGTAGCTGACCCTTTGGGCAACTATTCCCATGGATACATTGGGGTGACAGGGCAAATAGAAGGACAATATACCAACACAAAGGATTGCAGAAGATAACAAACAGGATATCTGTACTATCAGCATCTTTGTACCTAGACCTGGTTCAATATCCACATTATGTACACACATTGTGACAATTAAGCCATGACAAATCTCCCTCTCCACAAGAACTTACACTTCATATACGACATAAAATAATATGTATGTACAAAAATGTCACAGGCAACTTGCACATTTTTAACCTCAACCAACAGGTTTTTTTTGGCAAGTCTGGCTCGTAACCGGATTTTTTCCTCACAAAGGTTTTACTTTTCCGCTAGCCACACTAATTCTCCAATCGTGGGGGCCAGTGACATAGGCCAATTATCTACCCTAACTGGTAGACCCAATGAGCTTCCACCTGGAACCTCCAAAGGTCTTCTTCACTTTGTGCAACACAAAGGAAAAGAACAAAAGTCATAATGTATTAGTTTCTGAGAAACAATATACAAAAGACATTTTCCTTCTTGGGAAACACCTATATACATTATAGGTGTTTCTCAGCCAAAATATCCAAGAGAGGTTTTCTTTCTCAGAAACCTTCTCATGGGACAGTTCCTGTTGGCAGTTGAGAGGAAGGGATCAGTTGTGCAACTGCCCCAATTCACTGCCGATCTCTCCCAGGATCAACTGGGTGTGGTGATGCATGGAATATCTAGTACACCATGCAATACCTTGTTCAGTAGTGTAAATCTCATAATAAAAATCTTTCCACAACATGTATCTACCCGTTTACTACATAATATTAAATTACATCAAAACGGCTTAGGTCATTAACTTGACCATTTCCTGGGGATTTAATTTTAAGCAAAAGCTTATAAAAGGGGTGTCTTAAGCTACTGCTTTTATCCCTTTATATTTCTACGATTCACATGGAATTACATTTTCCCAAGCTTTTGGCCAACCCAAACTTCAATGCACCTCTTGGGTCTATGAATATATGTTTGATGACTGCAAGCAATCTTGTTAAATTTTTTTGGGTCCCTTTAGGTGCCCTGAAATGTTCACTGTTACCCCCCTAAGTACAAACCTAACCTAAATAGACCTTTAAAATGGAAACTTGTCCCTGGCAGGTTTCTATTGGAATGGAAGATAACTATGTGTGTTTCCTAACTGCTTGGGGCTGTCCACTCGGTAAGGAAGTACCCACATGTTTCCCTCGTCCACAAGATCAATCAATTGCAATGCAGTGTTATCTTGGTCTCCTTTTCTGCCACTGTTGCATCTCTCAAAGATAAGACAAAGTCAACATTAATTCTCAAAGTTAGAGTTAGCATAGGTCATTTTCATGCAACTTTGACTATTTTATTTTGAAAGCAAAAAACGAACTCTCATTCATTCAATGTTTTAAAAAAGCTAGAAAGCAGGTCTAACTTATTTGACTTATTAAAAAGGCAAAAAATCCAACTTCAAGTTACTCAACTTTTTTGTGTGTTTGAGAAATTATGACTTTCGTTTTTGATAATGTTTGAATATCCAACTGATTGACTGTCAAGTTAGAGGGAATGTATAATGATTTTGGTCCATTGCCATCATGTCATGAGGCATGACAAATAATTGCCATTAATTGAAAACGGTCATGTCGTAATAGTGGTGTATGCAAATCTTGAAAGGATTGGGGTTGGTGGGTGGCATAAAGTGGTCGCTCCAAGTGGAAAATGGACGGAGGGCGTTGAACAGAAGAAGAATAAGATGATGATGATGAAGAAGGATGTGCATATAGGCATATCTTAGGGACAATCAGATTTTAGTGGCCAAACTGTCTCAAAACCTCTTCACCCAATGACCTTGCAATGTATTTTACAAAGGAATCAATTGAAAAGGAGTGGAAAATAGACTCACCTTGATGATTCACACAGTGACAAATAATTGAGATCATTTTCAAAGGTATCCTACCTCTCACACGCAATATACTACCGTATAACCCTAATTATAAGAACGGGCAAATGTACAAATGATACCTTTGTATGTTCTTATGCTACGATCGTTGTATGTGTTTTTAACACGGGAGCTGTGAAAAGAATCTGTTATTTTATTATTTTTTGTACCTCCTACTACGATACAATAGCTATTGGGCTGATATGCTTACCCACCATTTGTACTGCGGTGCAAATCGCCCACCCACCGCCCACCTTTGAAACGAGCCATCCATCCATCAATGAGACCCTGAAAGTTGACTTCTTGAGACACTTCGCTTTCCCATCTCCAATTAAAGAAGTGTCTCGATTCATTCCAATTCCATGGTGGCACTTGCTGTCACCATTGAATTGGAATGAATCGATCCTTCTGTCATGTGTTTGACATGAGAACCTCAATACCAATTCATTGGGAAACGGGGCGTCTCACTTTTGATACAAAAGTGGGACGTGGTGGTTCCATTTTTCATTTCATTGCCATTGAAATGAAGCAACGGCAATGACAGATTCCATTGAAACAATGGCAATGACAGTTGTCATTGCCATTGTAATGTGTTGTTTGTTAATTATTAAGTTCATTACTATTAATGTTCATTACTTTATAGTTTATGCCATATAAAAGTTGTCTCATAATTTTCATTTCGCGATGGTACACGAAACTCCCATTCCCATCACCCCCGTTTCACACAAGCCTTTCTCTTTGGAGTTCAAGCGCTACGCCGTGCGCTACGTTGAGAAGGCGGTGGAAGAGAAGACGGCCAGCGTCACTGTTGCAAGCGACGTATTGTGCATTCCGCACTACTACTACGCTTGCTGGAAGAAGACTTTGGAGAAAGTGGATGAGCTGAAGAAGAAGGACGAGTTTGTGGCGTACCGCCACAACTCGGCTGCTCGTAAAATCCACTCACAACGTCCAAGCGCCCTCGAAGGAATTCGAACCTCCCTGGCCCACTCCATTTTTGAACTCCGCGAACAAGGCATCTAAGTGAGCAGTCATACTGTGCGCAACCACGCCAGTCGAATGTCCACTCAGTTCAACGCGAAGACACTCAAGGTGAAGAAGGCGAGCATTGCACGCTTCATCAAGAAGATGGGGTACACGCACCGGGTCGGAACGCACGTCGCCCAAAAGAATCACAAGGAGACCAAGGACGACGTGCTCCATTTTCTGGTGTACATGCGTGAGAAGGTCGCGGCAATGAACCTGGATGACGTGATCAATATGGATCAGACGCCCATTCCGTACTCTTACCACGCAAGTAGGACACTGGATGTTAAAGGCACGAAGACCATTCACGTCCGTTCTTCGATGGCGGATACAAAACGCGCAACTCTCGCAGCAACGGTATCTGGGAGCAGAAAGCTCCTCGAGCCATTCCTGATTTTCAAAGGAAAAACAGATGGCCGGATAGGGAGCAGGGAACGGCAAAGTTTCCTGGACGACTGTTTTTACGCCTGCCAACAGAAGGCGTGGATGGACGAGAAGATGATGAATCTTTGGATTGATTTGGTTCTTGTGCCATGGAAGGCAACAAGACAACCCGGTGTTGTACCCATCTTGATTTTGGATGCCTATTGCGTCCACATGATGGGATCCATTGTCAACAGGATCCAGTCTCTCGGAATTGAGGTTCATCATATTCCGGGAGGCTGTACTTGGTTGTGCCAGCCAGTTGACGTGGAGATCAACCGCCCGATCAAGAAGGAGATGACTGAGCAGTGGGAGAAGTGGATGTTTGAGGGAGGTGGGATCGTCAACGGCGTGGCAAAAGAACCAACTCGGAAGTTGGTTGCAGAGTGGATTATCGGATCCTACAAAAACATCTCTGAGGAGATGGGAAAGAACGCATGGAAAAAATGGGGTACGAGTGGTTTAATTAATTATTAGGTTTGCATTTATTTATTGAACCATTATTAGTTTAAAGTCTACATTTCATTAAGAAACTCAGTCACCTCTCCAACTGCGCACCCACAATTGTGGTGGTAAAGGCGCCGCGCCGTCCTGTTCTTGTGCTCGGGTGAATACACCTGGACGAGACGGACAAGCGCTCCATCAAACCTCCTTCCATTTTCCCCAGCCGCGTACTCCCTAGCGGCGAAAGCAACACGACAACCATCAGATCCGTCGGGATTCACAACAAAACAGGCCAACTCATTCGTGACAATCATCCGGACACGCAAAACCATTCCTACACCTCCATCTCCGCGTTGCAACACAAAGACCGCCCGTTGTTGTCAGGCAGGAAACCCAGAATAACAATGCGGCGGTCGGGAGGAGGGAGTGGAGGAAGAGGAAGAACCATTGTTTTTTCGGAAGCGTGATGTTTGTATTTTTTTTTATGTAAACACAGTAAGCCCACCAGTGATGTGATGATGTGTCTTGTGTGTTTTCACATGATTTGCCGTAACTTTGCTTCCCGACGGAGTTACTGGGAGCAATACATATGGGTGTATTGCTGTTGAGGTTTATTTCACCACTGTACCATTTCGTCCCCCGTACCCCATAATTGTACCCCTAATACTACCTCTGTTTTCTGTGATAAAAAATGTTCTTCTAAGTTATTATCTAGAACAGCAGAGTTCAGCTGCAGCTTCACACATCCAGAACAGCAGAATTCAACTGCAAACTACACACTGAAATGAACTCAGATATTGAAACACAAACCACCATCATAATCCCCAAATGAAGAATCTCCTCACTTCTTGCCCCTTCCCTTCTTGTCGCCCCTCTTTGCATTGCCATAAAACCACCATCATAATCCCCAAATGAAGAATCACCCCACTTCTTGCCCCTTCCCTTCTTGCCACCCCTCTTTGCATTGCCATAAAACTCAGGTGGGATTTCTGGGAAAACGGGCTCATTGTACTCTGGAGGAACTTCTCTGCCCTTGGCCACATCATCCATTTGCTGTAGAACACGTTCTGCTTCTTTGTGAAGAGCATGTGCAAAAGTAACAAGATTGGGGTGGGTGGTAGGGCAAATGCAATTGAAGTGCCTATTGTAGCGCTCAAGACCATTGCTTGTGCGGTGTAGCAACTTCATCTTATCCTTCTTATCTACAAGATGGGCAACATTCCACACTTTCACAAACTCTGGTTGCATCCAAAAGCTGGGAAATAGCAGAAACGAATATTAGCACATAAGCAGGAAAAGTGAGAAAACCCAATGAACGAAACTTACGGCATAAAATAATCAGCCCAAAAGTCATCCCACCTCTTCTCAGACTCTTTGTACTCATCGGAACCCTTTCCGTAGAGTTCGGCACAATAATCATAGATCTTAGCAGCAACAAAAGCCGTACCCTTGGGGTTCAAATGCTCAACAGGTATGACTGTAATCAAATCAATAACGCCCTTTTGCATAACAAACTTCACCTCCTCTTCTGGGATCCCAAGTTTTATCATCTTCCTCCTCAGTGCCTGCTTGAAGTGAAAGAGACATCCAATCAAGTCTGCCTCGGAGAAATGATTTGATACTTGAGTAAAGAATGCTCTCTTGAAGTCAACGCCAATGTATGCAGGTGCAATCTCGTCAACAGCAGAACAGAGCCAGTTGAAGGCTTTGCCAATAGCACTCATTGGTCTTGCCTGTCATGAGTATCCATGCCACAGGTATAAAAATGTGGAGGCGTGCATCAAACACCATGATAATGAGGCATTGATAGAAACATATGGACCTGAGCAGCAAATTAATACAAGAATGAGTGAATGGCTTGCAACAACTTAATCATTTTAACTGGAGCTTTGATTCTCACCATAGGGTACATGAGGAGGTTCAACAGAGTAGGGAGAGCAAAGCACATCATTCTTTGCATCTTCTTCTCGTCGGTGAAGGTCGTGTTGCAGCGAAGAAATGCGGTTTCTGAGGGGCCAGAATATTGTGACTCAACTTTGGCAATGGCATTGGAACCAAATGTTTTCTCACGGGAATGGTAGACAAGATTGCGAATTTGACTTTTATCAAGGCCATTAAAGTTGGGACCAACGACTTCAGTGAAGTGAGCAACGTAGTCATGCCAGATGAGATCTGCTGGGTCATGAAGGTGATCAGGGTGGGTGGCTCGTTGTTCCACCCATTGGTGCATTTGGTCGCTGCAGTTGGATGATGTAGATGGCAAAGGAACTTGTTTGCCATTCCTGCGAAGACACCCTGGTGCATGCTTGCCAGTTAAAGCCATGGTGCCATCGTCGAACTCTTTCAATACGGCGGTACATTCGGGCTCTGAGCAAAAGCTGGAACAACGAAGACGGCTGCCATTCTTGAGTCGTTTGTGAAGGGTGAAGGCAAATCCATTGTACCACTTCTTGTTACCAGAAGGTTTGGTATCAGCATTAGTGGTAAAAGAGGCATTGGACTGAACTCGAGATTGGTTGGTATTGTTGGATTGAACTTGCACTGGACTCTTCTTGCGGGGTGGAGAAGCAACATCATCAGCTGGGGCAGATTGGATGTTAAAATCGCTTGTTGGTGCCTTTATATCGGCAAGTGGCACCCTGTTATTGGTGTTTGAACCCCAGACACGGTTGGAAATATTCTGGAATGATGCCTCAGCAGATTCAGGGTTCCGCATTGTGGAGGGAGGTGGGGGAGGGGGACCAGCGGGTACATAGATTGATCCATATGACGATTGGGGCTGGAATGAGCTCGCAATGGATCCCATGGGTGCATTTGTGGATGTAGGGTTGAAAACATTGCAGAACTGTGCAGTTGGAGCTTGATTCCATGCTGGATGTACCATAGGAATGCGTGGAGGTGCCGAAGAAGGAAAGGAATGTTGCTTGGCCCTTGCCCGGAGACCAATGGCGGCGATTCGGTTGTTCTCAGATCGATCCCATTCAACAGGAGACATCTTCAAACCAGGGTGCCATGGTCTAGCGGTGAGACTATTTTTGTTGTTCTGATGATTAGACACTAACACAGTACAAAGGAAAGCAAATTGTTAGATCAATGCAAAGAATCACATACTAAACACGACTGGCCAACTCACTGCTGCTGCTGAAGTAGTACTGTGGATCGTCCCCCCGCCTGAATTTGACAATGAAACTTGGTATGCGGCTAAAACACAACCTAAACTGAACCCCTGCAGTTGGGATGGTGATTGGGGCGATTTGGACGCGATATTAGACGAATGGCACGGCATGATATACTAGACACGAGAGGGCAACTCACACGACAGGTCAACTCACTGCTGATGTTGTAGATCGTCCCTCCGCCTGAATTTGACAATGAAACTTGGTATGCGGCTAAAACACAACCTAAACTGAACCCCCTGCAGGTTGGGATGGTGATTGGGGGACGATTTGGACGCGATATTAGACGAATGGCACGGATTGATATACTAGACACAAGAGGGCAACTCACACGACAGGTCAACTCACTGCTGATGTTGTAGATCGTCCCTCAGCCTGAATTTGACAATGAAACTTGGTATGCGGCTAAAACACAACCTAAACTGAACCCCCTGCGGTTGGGATGGTGATTGGGGACGATTTGGACGCGATATTAGACGAATGGCACGGATTGATATACTAGACACAAGAGGGCAACTCACACGACAGGTCAACTCACTGCTGATGTTGTAGATCGTCCCTCAGCCTGAATTTGACAATGAAACTTGGTATGCGGCTACAACACAACCTAAACTGAACCCCCTGCAGTTGGGATGGGTATTGGGGACGATTTTGGACGCGATATTAGACAAATGGCACTGATGATGGGGGTGTATTGGTGACGAGCTTAGTATTGGTTGGATGGGATGACTATTGAATGAAATGATTTGTTGGGGCTGCTGCTATGGTTAATAATGGTACTGTTGAGCACTGTGGGCGCCTGTGCATTTTGGGTACCAGCATTTTTGGAGAAGATACCATTTTTGACTGTTTTAATGAATTTGGAGGAATTTAGATGTGTCTTATTGTGGTATGTTTTCTGTAGAAGCTACTAATTCACAAATCAACTTTCCAGTAAGTTTTTTCTTGGTTAATATTAATGAATCAATATTAGTTTATTGGGGATCAAGAAAGTGCTGCCAACAGATCAAAATGGAACAGGATGGAATTGGGGGTACACTGGGGTGAATGGTACGAAAGGGTACAATAAGAAGTATAATCTGCTGTTGACTAGGGGAATCTAACGGAGAAACAATTATGGCTATAGTTTGTGTTTTAATAGGTTAAAAACACTAATGTCAGGAAAATCGGCGTGATGTTCTTATAATACGTTAGCTCTTAAAATGAGGGTTACACGGTAGGTGCAACAGCCCCTAGTATTATTATCTTACCTAGGTCTCAGCAAAGTTCAACGTATACGCATAATATACCATACCATCTCAATGCCATCATATCAGCCCTCTCACGTACGGAAAACACACCTACCTTTGGTACAATAGAATGCTTTTGAATTTTGGGATCTCGGACTAAAACGTCCGTTACAGTATGAAATCCTATGGTAAAATCATGTATCGTTGTAAAGCCATATTATTATTATTATCGCAGATTATAGCTTTCCATCATACACACACAAAAGATATTGCACCAATCTTAAAAACGCTCACCATCACTACCATACTAAACATCACACAAAATATCTAACCTCGCTAAGGTTTGTCCCACTCAATTATTTTATATTATTTGCAATCTTGTCCAACACAGATCTTGTCCAACACAGAAGAACCATATCTTTCTGGACACATCCCCATCTCCTCACAATCAAGCCAAGAACCATGGCCGAAAGAACCCCGAATGGCCCCTCTGACCTCCTTGACGAAACGCCACCCGCGCCTGCCGAAGAACCCGCGGCAGCCGCCTACACCATCGACGAAGAAGAGGATGCAGCCCCTCCCTCCGATCCATCGGCCGCCGTCTCCATCGATGCGCGCGGCCAAGATCCAGGAGGGATAGGCGAACGAGAACCCAGTTTGATCACGCGTCTTTCTTCCGGCGCCGCCGCAGAAGGAGGAGGAGACACCCTCCATCGAAAGGGCTCGGCGGGATGGCACGGCAAGGAGTCCGCGTTGGCCGAAAAAACGTCCAAGATCATGTCCGATTATCAAGCCTACCTCGCTGAAATCGAGACAGAGTTCCCCAATGCGGCTGATGGGGACGAAGTTGAGGCTGAGCGGAACATTGCGGAGAAGAGAGCGCTTCAGGTCCATAGGTACCGCGATCATCCGGAGGGGACCTTCCCTCCGGATCGAGATGCGGAGTATGGTGAGCCCGTGGAGGGGCTGTACCGAGGCTGGAGCCATGATGACGAAAATCGCTCGGGGATACATATTGATCGTGGGGTGGCAGATTTCGAGGATCATCCTCACCCTATGGTGAGCGTTCGACGTGGGACGTCTAGGAGTAACAAGCGAATCAGAAGGGGATTGGCGATGGTGGCGCTCGTTAGTCTCATTATTGGCTTGAGTGTCGGGATAAGTAAAAAGAGGAAGGAGATGAGCTTGCCGGACTGGGATGCCCAGCTTGCCGAGGCTGAGTCAGGCTCGCAGCAGCAGGGAGATGGAGGAGGAGAACAGCATCCGGAAATGGGACCCGCGGACTCCAACATATCCGAGAAACTATCTGTGATGTACGAAGACGTCTCAGAACGATTCCAGCCTATTTTCTTCGACCGTACCTCTGGATGGAAAGGCCAAACCTACGTCGAGGCACTGGAATTCTGTCAAGAGAAAAATCAGTACAAGGAGTCGGAAATGAGGATCTGTCCATACATGGCCATCTGTCCAGGTGGACAAGGTTCCCGTCCTCTCGGTGGACACAAGAACGAGAATGGCGATCACGACATTGCTTCATATGGAGGCAGCTGGGTTCCCGTCATTGATGGCGCTAATGAATGGGTTTCCGTGGGGAATGATAATAGTTGTGTCAAGTGGAGTACGATGAATGATGGCGGGACGCCTGATTGGGGGAGCACTGGAGAGGGCAATGAGGCCAATACGAGGCATTTGGTATGCTGTGATGCTGATGCAGTGGAGGTCTCGGAAGAAGAGCAACTGTTGCAGCAACAGGCGAAGGAGGAGCAAGACAAGGCTACTGAGATTGCCATGTCACAGGATGCTGGAATGTACACTAGTGGATTGCCGCAGGCGGGGGTTGCTCCAACTGAAGCAAACGGCGCTCAACCGAGTCAACAGGCTGAAGAAAATCCAGAGCTACCATACAAAATTTCGGCGACCAAATTCCAACCCAAGTATTTTAGCCGAAAGGATGGATGGAAAGGGACGACGTATCGCGATGCCGTTCAATATTGTTCAGAGATTGATGATATTCATATGATTTGTCCTTTTGAGGCTATTTGCCCGGCGGGTTTGGGTAAGACTCCAATGGGATCGTATGCCACCGAGGATGCGCCTGATATGTTGTGGGTTCCAGGTGAGTAATGGACGCTTTCGTCAGTGGAATTTTCATTCACGTTTCTCTCATTCTATTTCAAAATTGCTTGTATTTCTTCTAACAGTGTCGGATGAAGCAAATTCATGGGTGAGCGTAACGAAAGATCAGCCATGTCTTCCCTTCAAAGATCAACCGAACTTTGGCCCAGCTGATGGCGTTAGCATGGGGTGGACTCAAAACATAGTATGCTGCTTGATTACGGATGATACCCAAAACCTCATCACAAGCATCGCTGACTTGAATGAAGCTTCGACTACCACACCTGCCACTACAGCTGCCGAAGCGATCATCGAAGCCGTTGCAGATGGTGGCGCTACTCACAGTGAAGAGATTGATAAGGCGTATGAAGCGATTGCTGTAATGTTTAAGCCGCTGACGTTTGACCGTGATTCAGGATGGGAAGGGCAGACTTATCTTGAGGCCATGGCAGTGAGTTCCACCTTGTCGATGTTGCTGTTCTTACAATCTTCAATTTTTGTTCACTGATATTTCCCTAATGCTTTCGAACATTCTGGCAGTTTTGTGCACAGAAGTCTGACGCTAGTGGTGAAAGGTCGATTTGTCCTCTGGCAGGTAAGTTTCTTCAGTATTGCTTGCTCTCGAATCAACTCTCCTGTTATTACACATCAGGTCCTGGCGAATTCTCTACTCAACCGTGGTTTCATCTTGCTAACTTCAGCAATTTGTCCATTGGGCAAAGGGGAAAACCCCTCGTTCGGCCCGAAGGATGAACCCAACGGGTCGTGGGCTCCTATCAGCGACGACCCCAATGCCTGGGTGCAAGTATCTACCGTAAATACTTGTCTTACATATCAATATATCAACAACGCAAATCCACAATGGGGTTATTCGGGGGAAGACAACGAAGAAATTACTCGGCACATTTATTGCTGTTTAACGGAATTGGCAACGGATTTTGCGGTGGAAGCTTCGCCTGCTGATGCTCCTGAATCTACCAACGAGCCCACCCCTGAACCTACCAACGAACCCACTCCCCAGCCTACCAGTGAACCCACTCCCGAACCTACCAGTGAACCCACTCCCGAACCTACCAATGAACCCACTCGCGAACCCACCAATGAACCCACTCCCGAACCCACCAACGAACCCACTCCTGAGCCTACCCCTTCTCCATCTGCCGCGGAGGTTGATGAGCTAACTACTGAGCAAGCGAAAGAGCTCTATCAAGCAGCGGAGCAAGCTTACCAACCACTGGTTTTCGATAAAGATTCCGATCCTAGTTGGACAGGACAAGCCTACCTTGAGGCTCTCCAATTCTGTGCGCAGCAGGATTCGCGAGTCCCATGTCCGTATACGGCTTTGTGCCCAGCGGGTCCTGGCGCGTTGCCATTCGGTGGAATCAAAAATGGATTCAGTCCTGTGATAAATCAACCAAATTCTTGGGTTTCTGTCGGTCCTGAGGGAACTTGCCAAACTTACAGCGATATATATGGCTCTCCTCCAGAATGGGGTTTGACTGGGGAAGGTGATCCAGGTCTCACCCAAACGATCGTTTGTTGCATTGACATCGAAGATGACAAGTCGGAAGCCAGTAGCGAGGCTGAAAACTCTGATGCATCAATTGTCTTGACGGAAAATGAACAAGCCGCTCTCGAAAGTTTCAAGCCACAGTGGTTTGGGAGGGAGGCTGGTTATCTAGGAACAACATACCAGGATGCGCTGGAATTTTGCAGCAATGTTGCCGGAATGATGCTATGCCCTTTGATGGGTAAGCACTTGATCCTTTGTTCACCTGAACTACAGGCTAAGGTTGCATGTAATGGATTCGTCTTCTATCTTTGCTAACCTTGTAACTGTGTCCTTTTTATCTTTTTTCCAGCATATTGCCCCAATGGGCCTCAAGTGTCAAAACCACTATTTTTGCAGTTGGATGCATTCGATGGAGAGCAATGGGCCCCAGTCGCAGTCCAAGGAAACGGCACTGATGCTGACTATATTATGGTGGGTACCATCAGTGGTAATCCAACTACTACATGTTTGTCTTATGAACAATTGAAAGGAGTGCAAGTTCCGTCATGGGGCTTGGATGGCACTCATACCGAGATAAAAGAACACATTTTGTGTTGTAATGATCCATCGTTTTCTTCGGAGGGTGTAATTACCCCAGCTGTAGATGAAGATCTGAACAGTGTGCCAACACAAACTGAAGACTCCCCTACCCTAGGTGACGGTTCGTTTGACTTGGAAGGAGCTGTTAAACTAGACTTGGTGCCAGTGTGGCTGGACGAGGAAGATGGCTGGAGTGGTGGAAGCCACGACGATGCAGAAGCCTTCTGCAAGCAAATTGTTGGTAAAAGTTTATGCCCTTACGCCGCCTACTGTCCACATGGCCCCGGCCAGCCTGTGATTGGTGGGCATGACGTTGATTTCACCACGGAAGGAGTCCAGTGGGCACCTGTGTTTGGTTCCAACAATCATTGGGGTAAGTGTCTATGGACACAACATCACTTAAAAGGAATGCTCCTTTCCAGTTTTAACCCTCATGCTAACGTTGCGTTGTACTTCTCTCGTCAGTGTTGATAAGTCAAAAGGGAGGCAACAGTGCAACTACTTGCATGAGTCATGCGGACTTGGAAGGATCGTCTCCCGATTGGGGTCTGACGGGAGATCGGCCCTGGCTCAAGAGGCATATTATGTGCTGCAACTTGAAGAACGGGTTCTAAGGTCCTTTGATTATTGCAAATCTTCGTTAGCACGAAAGTGAGGATGGCGAAATAGGGGGTTATTGTAGATCTTGTTCGTGTTCAATGCGTACTTAAATATTGAAATTATGTTTAGTCGAGCGCAACGTAGTTTCGTTTCTTGCACTCCTCAGTCTCAGTACCTTGAGCAGTGGCTGTCAAGAGTCTGTAACCTCTAAAAATCTATGTCCATTTCTATTCTCTCTCCGTGAAATCACACCTCCGTTGAAGCATTGCCATCAACGACAACATCCTTGGGAAGATCTATCCCTAATCGGTTCGCAATCTCCATTGCTTCTTGGACATCAATCTCCTCGACCTTGTCGCCATTCACCACGCTCCATATACTGGTGCGATCAACACTCCACCACACACCTTCCTTGACATCATCGGGATTTACACTATCATACCGCCCAATTTCGATTTCGCCATTAGGCCGTCGCAATGTGCCAGTAGTACATTTCCCACAGGCGAAAACTCCCTCCCACTCTCCACCATTCACAGGACGGACAATTCCATGACCATGCCATTTCCCATCCTTCCACGCACCAACATAGTGCGAACCATTCCCCAAAGTCATCTTTCCCTGACCATGTGGCGCAGCATTCCGCCATTGACCGCAGTACACTCCTCCATCCTTGAAGTGATGCGTGCCATGTCCATATCGTGAACCCTCCTTCCAATCGCCTTCGTACTTGTCCCCGTTACTGTAATCCATCACACCATGCCCATGGGCTTTGCCATCGACCCAATCTCCGGAGTACTTCCCGCCGTTTTCCCAGGTAACCGTGCCCCGACCTTGGGGCTCACCAGTGAGAGAGTCGAGCATTCCTTCGTAAGTTCCCCATCCGTGTTCGGCGACGCGTATACGTTTTCGCCGTATCTTGCGCTGGGTTCCCGGAGTGGAGGCAGAGAGCGACCCAGCGGAGGCGGCGGAGGATGGAACGCCTTCTTCGTGGCTGTGGCCGAGCGAGGAATGGAGCGGTGCGAAGGACACGTGTTTGTTACTGTGATCGTCGTTTTCCGCCGCAGCCGCCACTGGGGTGATTCTGGCGGCGATTTCAGGAAATTTCTCTTCCCATTGAGCGACGTATTCTCGCGCAGCCTTGCAGCTCTGGGCGGCGGCGGCGGCTGTCTGCTCAGCATCGCGTAGTCGGTCTTGGGCTCGTTTCGCAGCATTTACGGCCGAATCAACGTCTTCTTTGGCGATCTCGAGTCGAGCGCGAGCTTCGTTATTTCGACGTATGGCTTCGTATTCGTAACGACGTGCTGCTTCGATGATGGCTGCTGCGACGGTGGGTGAGTAGACCGGTTGTGAGGATGGTAGGTTGGCCTGGGGCGCTCCAACAATGCTGCTCTGCCCGCTGCTGACGGGGGTCGTTGTGAGGGTGGTTTCTTCAGACGACCCACGGCTGCGTTTAATCGGGGGTGGAGGGGCGTCCATGTTCGTGTTTGAGGAGAGATCGGACATGGTCGGAGAGCGTTGCCGTGAGGACTGGGTTGAAACCGGAATTTACGATTCGGCAGCCATGGTTTCCACAGGGATAATTTCCCCGTACGAGAGATGGATTTGATACGAGCATAACACGTACTAACAATTAAGATCTACGTAGGAACTTCAATACATTTATTGAGAACCACGTCAGTGTTTCGTCTGTACCGTACCTTTGTGTGTAATAATTTTGATGCGAAGAAAGAAGTATGGTCTAGGAGGAGGTAGAGTGAGTCAGCCCAAGTCACCGTATACTAAACAAAAGATATGGACACTTACATTTTATGGACACAAAAAAGGACCTTGCAATGCCTGGGGTACCATAATATGGTGAGGACCGACAACTTCTGCCCAGAGTGTGTAGTACCTCTAAGTGCATTTTCAACTTTTTGTTCCGGTCGTCCAAATGCCTAGTTGGGCCACTTTTTTTGGCACCTGAGGCTGTGATTTTGTTCGTCCAACAGCAGATAGCGAATAGTTTTGTCAATCCTATGTATTTCCTATTTTGATTTGGCGATGCTCTATCTCCTTATCTGTCAGAGAAAAAAACACTCCAGCGTGTCTTTTAAAAATCTAGGGTGAACCAAGGTAAATATAAAATTATTACTGTAATGAAACCTTTCTGGTTAATTGTTGTTTTCCTTTTTGGTTGATTGTTGTTTCGTGGATGAAAGGGGCGACTGGGGCCTAGCACGAGGGAAGTATGCAGAGGTCATGACCATGACAGCCTGCAGAAGTTTGGCTTCTCTGGGCTTCTCAGATGACCGTGATGTGTCAAAATCAATGTTGCCCAACTTATTGGGTCTCCTGGTATGTTAGGGAGGCCTTGGGGAGGACGAACAGATGCTGTGAGGTTCATATGATGATGCTGCCGCTGAGCAGTTGATGCGTACATGTGGTGTTGACGCCAATGGTGTTTTCTTGGCCTGTGGTGGTCGTATAGTCCCAAGAATTTACGGTATCACTGGGCGACTGGTATTAGAAAATGATAGTGTGAAGGGAAGTTGTGGAGGTGGTAATGGTGGCAGTGCCGGTGTGGTCAAAAATGGTGTTGGATCGGTCATGGCTAAAGCGTTTTTTGATGAAATATCATGAGTAAAGCATGTGTTCTTTTACGATCGCGTGACCAGAAAAAAACACGCAGACCCTTAAAAATTGGCCAAATCACAGATTCAATGCTCATTTTTAGGCTAATGTTTGACAGGCTTCTACTGAACCCACACCCCCAAACCCTATACCGCAAGAAAGCTTAATTTCTCATCTACACAAATGTGGAATGTGTTCCAGAAGACGGCTGATGGTTCTATAGTTATGAATTTTTATATGCGTAAACTGCGCCTGACATGAAAAAAACACGCTGGAGCGTGGTCTTGCGTATAAGATAAGGAGATATATGCTCCAAGGAATATAGGCTGTAAGTAGGCAAAAACCTTTTTCAGGGGCAAGAGATTTGAAAAGAGCTTTTTGATCCTATTTATTTGCGATATTTTCTGCATTCATGTACCTAACAAAAATGCGAATCCACGTGGCCATGTGTTTTAATGTCACATCAAGATCGAGAGTGCCAAAATTAAATGTCTGTCAATAGACGTGGTTTCGTGCCTATTTATAGGAGTCGAGTAAAAATAAATAGGCTACAACCTATTTATAATACGATTGACAGAACCGATCTCATAGCGATTTTTTGTCTATTCGTATTTGTCCTTCAAATCACAATTTTGTTGTAAAATTGGATCATCTTGCATAGCAAACAGGCCAATAGACCAATCGCAAGTTTCCTGCCACCACAAAAACTGACTGCATAAAGGATACTTAATGAAAGCTAATTTTTGTGAAAAGGGGTATAGTATAACTTCCTCACTTTAAATATGTTTTAGAACACAAAAGAATAAATTGATGTAATTATAATGCGTGGAGTGGTGCAAAAAAGACTAGAAACGCCGTTTGTCTATTTGTCTATTTGTTTCGGATGGGGGGGGGAACAGCACCCTCTGTTCATCAATTCGCAATGGCTTAAAATAGATAGACAAATAGAACTTGGACAATTTTCCTTTTCTGTTCACCTGTCCGTAGGGACAAAATCACGATTTAGAGTACAAACAGCGAATAGCCACTTTTGGTGAAAAAGCGGTTTGTCTGTTCAACGAACAAAATCACAGCCTCAGTACCTTTTGGTTTAACAATTGGCGGGCGGGTTTGGTACGAGTATCACAAAATCTCAGCACACACATGATGTATTTACTCTAGCTTAACAGTCATGATAATTGGCATTGGGAAAGTCAAAATAAGACTTCATCCTCAACTAACCTTGAATCCACACTCAATATTTCATTTATAGTGCAAACACAAAATAAGCAGCTAGACCCAAAGTCACCATTTGTCTCCAACTCAACATCTTTCCAAGACACCCCATGTTTTGCCATCATTCTGACCATACAGCGCACATTGTTAGCGTTCTTTTTCCACATGAACCTTTGTGGATCATATGAAGGATACCACTTTTTGTAATGCTTTGTGGAAAGTGCAAGCACCCTGTAGTACTATATGGAAGATGATTTACCTTGCTTGCAAGTCAAGGTGATGAGACTATCACGTTCAATAAAAACTTCACCGTCTTCACCAGCTGCCATCTTCTCACAACCTTTACTATCTGTTTGCTCCAATTATTTCACAGCCTTCACACGAAACCAGCACCACTGGAATGACTTTGTCTTTGTATCAAAACCCGAAGATCCTTTGTCACCTTCCAATCTACCAAGTTCAAGAAGCTGCATGGTCTTCAAGACACACTCAGATATAACTGAAAGAGAAGTGCAATGAAACATCTGCTTTAGCTCATGGAAAATTTTAACACCTCTCTCATTTGTTCCATTGTCATAGAAGTTTTCAATTCCAAGTGCCACGCTGTCAGAATCGGAGCCATTCCCTTCTGCACACACACTTTTACAAATATCTTCTCCATCCTACTCTGAATTTCTTACAAAGTGAGACACTGAATTGGTGATCTTACTTGCTGGTGTATCAGTTGAGTCAATTGTATCATTCTCCTGTATGGCACTGTCATTTTCAACAACATCTGTTTCATCTGTTTCATGTGTTTCATTATGGTTGCAGTTGTCAGAGGGAAAGTCACATTTATCCTTCGGTGGTGGGAAGAAGAACTCTTCTGTCAATACTTTGAAGTCACCAGGTGAGTTTATAGCACTAGTGAGAAGTGGAGACAAGCCATTGTGCTGGTCTACTTCAAAAAATTCAATGAATGGCTTCGTGAAATTATTTACTGTCATCATGATCCTGTGAACATCACCCGATAACTGTGTAACAGCTGGTTGCTTGATGTCAACCGCAACAGGCCCACAAAATAATTTTGCCTTAGCATTTGCTTTCATGCTCTCCACAAACTCTGGAAATGTTTGTTGGTACCCATGTACTGTTGCATTTGATCTTGAAGTCACTAGATTACCATTGAAAATTGCCTCCATGTGAATCTTTGTCTTTTCAACGAGTCGGATTAGTTGCATAATGTTGAACTCATTCATTATAGCTCTGATGTCACTCGTCTTGGTTGTGACACATCACTTCTTGTCACAAGAAAGAGAATCCCAAATGTTTCTAACCGCATGTTTCTTTTATTTTGAAGCATTGTGATGGTCTACATACCCTTTGCACGATGGTTGTGATGCACACATAGAAAACTGGTTCTCTTGATGCACTGGCAAAGACTGTGTTGGGAAGAGTGCACCCCCCCCATTGGATAGGCTTATTCTTGGTAGTTTGTGATACCTTGGCAGGAAACTTTCATTTGATGTCTATGAAGAAGGCACTGCAATTTCAGATGAGGTCCGTCAATGCTTCTATCACAAATTCATTGATGTTGGGAGAACCATACTATTTCACAAGTATGTGATTGCTCCAAGAAATGCCGATGATGCCAAATCTCATCTTTGTGAGTTTGAAATGGCAGGCATGCCTGGGGCTGTTGCTTCTGTTGACACCACTCATACAGTTCATGAGAACTGTACATAGTGCTTGAGTAGGCTTCATAGAGGTGATAATATAATATTATCAAGATTTTTTCTTGAAAAAATCTTAGTCAATTTTAAAAGTCTTAGTTTGTCATTAATGAGAATTTTTGTCAGGTTCTCCATAGTGAGACACTTTTTCACTTTTCGCAATTATTGGTAACATCTGTTTGTTTCCCTGAATCTCTTACCTGTAAATATGCTGTTTTCGTGTTCGACAGGATGGGTAGTCTTAGTCTTTTAGTCTGAGGTTACCTTTAAAAATATATCTAAACTTAACATAAAGCGTAGCCAAAAATTTCGTACACACTTGTTACAACGTGTAACTCATATCACCAAAAATGGTTTCAACGTAAACGGCGGTTAAAAATCTGGTCACTTACAGCTAATTGGAAGGTTAGCCGACAAAGAGCAGAGATACGGAAGAGTAGGCGAAAGAGAGGGATTTGTATTAGGGTTATTTTACTGTAGGCCTTGCGATCTGGAAGCGAACCCAAGAGCAACCCCCTTGATCCCACTTGTTCTTCCTGCATGAGAACCCCAAAATCTTACGAAGTGAATAAGAAAAGCCTAGAAATGGCACAAGAAGTGCCTAGAAGTGACACAGAGGTAAAACTGGCGTGATCTCCACTGCTAGGAGCTCCTGCCTGCTACTGCCTCTCAGGAGCCTCACTTTCATCAGAAGCAATCACTGCCAGTAGCAATTGCAGTGATTGGATTGAATAGGTCGCCTCCGTAGCTCGATCGGTTCCTCAGTAATAGTCTTAATTTTGGCGTGGGGTTTTTGTTAGCCCCACATCCAACGAGAGGTAGAGAGGAAACCGCGAGCCTTCACCGAGGCACAGAAGTCACCTCCAGTGTCACATTCGACGCCATCTATTCCTTGCCATGAACGAATCCAATAACTTATCATCAGGCGACGAGCAGTCCACTGCCGCCGGCGGGAGCGTGTGATCCGCTACCAGCGCAGTCACCCTTGAATCTAATGCTAGCCACCACCCCCATGCTGATGACTACATCCATCTCACCGACGAGCACTGCCGCCGAGTGTACAAGATTAAGTCAGGTTCGAATCAAGTTAGCGTTGTGTGCGGCTGTCCAGTGGTAGCGGGCTCTGACCAATGCCATTGTACCTCCCACCAGAACAAGGCCCGTCGTCTTGAGGGCTATTTCCGTCGAGTCCCCCTCAAGGCAGGCAACGTCATCAATGGGAAGGATATGGATTATCTTTCAAAGGATGAATGGAAGGCTCTCAAGGCTGCTGAAAAAGCAGGCTGCCAAGAGGATTTGCGCCAGGCGGCTGAACATCTGAATACCAGTGAGGACAATGATAACTCACCAGGTGTGGCTTTTGATTTCTCGGCAAACTCGTTGCACCCCACCCACGGCAAGCCTGCAGCTTACAACAAATCTGGGGCTGGCGCGAGTGGTTCAACGGCATCAACTGATCAGACAAAAGCCAGCCTAGAGTGGATCAGTGGTCATGAGCGCAATGATAAGGCTTGGAGCGTTGCCGTATCCACCATTGACCTGGACCGCTTATGCCGACATGGATGGAATTTGGTTGAGATTTTTGACAGCTTGGATGAAGCCAAGGCTTGGTTGAAGGAAGATAGGAGCTCAGCTGCATCTAAGGCTGGCTCCGGCCAAGGTGGTGATGGTGACCCTGACAGCTCCAGCTCTAGTGATGACGAAAGCGAGCCGAAGAAGCCCTCCTCCAAGAAGAGTAAAAAGAAACCCTCCAAAAAGTCAACCAGAAAATCTGCCAGGAGTTCCTCCCCCTCATCTTCGAGCTCATCATCCTCGTCATCTTCCTCCTCGTCGACTGAGAGTGATTGCTCCACTTCTTCTGAGTCCACTCGCAAGAAGAAAAAGAAGAAGAAGAGTCGTCGCCGCCGCCGTAAGAGTAGCCGTAAGGGCGGCCATAAGGGCAAATCGTCAGGGGCGAGAACTGCCAATATTCGCTTGTTTGCCAAGGATCCCTCAACTAACGATGATCAGAGCGTGTTTGGACTGAGGATCTCTGATCAAGATGTGGGCGCTACTCTCTGCCCCGCGGGAATGTCTCGCAAGGACCAGGAAAAGTTTGCAGCTTGTATCACAGATGTAGCGGCGATGCCAGGTACGTATCACAAGTTGGACGATGTGGAAGATGGTGAGAGGCTTGAAACTGTGTTTGAAGGGGCCTTGGCAATGATGCAGCAAGCAGCTAGGAAAGCTTCGAAGATCACGGAGGTGCAGTGGAAGCATAAGAAGAAGTCGTCTCTCTCTGGAGTTAAATCGCATGCAGATTTGATCAATTTGGCTGAAGAGATTGATGAAGCTGAGGATCCGGTTTTCAAGCAGATGGATTCTCGAGTTCGAGCCTTTATGCAGCGGCGTCACTATCACGATGATGATATTGACGAGTACCTATCCCGTGGATTATGGATGCGGGTAGCATTTGATACTCTCACCTACTTCAAAGGTTTGATCAGCGCAGTTAAGCAGCAAGCTACTTCTCATGACTTTGAGGGTGGCATGGCGGAGGAGACCCTGAAGTATTATTCCAGGAAGTTGGTGCAGATTTGTATGCACAGCACCTCCTACCAGTCCCACCTGCTCCTTACTTACGCCTTCCTTCGTGATTCGGCCCACAACAAGTTTGTCAACACCCTCATCTTTCGCCCGTTGCTCCAGACCCTTCTTACCCAATCCTCCAATGGTCCTGTCAGAAGTGGTAGCAATGGAGGTCGCACCACTAGCAACCCTTCACCCGATGCTGCTCAGAAATGCAGCCACTGTGGCAGCAAACCTCTTCATGAAAAGATGGGGGTTGCCCTCGGTCGAAGTAAATGCCCATTCAATGGCAAGCTCTCCCGGGCCCAGGCCAAAAAGGCTGCCAAGGAGGCCCTTCAGCAAATGCAAGCTGACCCTCAAGCCGACAAGAAGGAGCTGATCAAGGCCATCATTGCCTCCCACAAAGCTGATTAAAGCCTGGCCCCTTCAGTGTTGTTTGATGATTTCTTGGAGGAAGTTGTTCGTATGTTGGTTGGATGCCCCTGCAAGGGATTTTGCTGCATGGGCTTGGTGAATGTTTTGTTGATGGGGATGAGGCCGGATACCGTCCCCCCTTTCTTTCTATTTTAACAGGATGTCAGGCATATATGCCATTGCAAGGGTTTTGTGGCCTCAGTAGCAAGACTTCCTTGAGAGCATAATCTATAAGCCAGCTTTGACGTGACAACCTGTTAGTTTTCCTCGCATTTGTCAGAGATGTCATTGCCTCTTGAAATCCGAGATGTTTTGCCTCAGTGGCGCCTACGGTCGACTTGATGTTCTCTTCCAAGCTTGATGCCGCCACCCATGAGATGACCTTTCATGCATTGTGTCTACGTTTGGCGGGCCATATGTCTGATGTTTGATACCAGCATGGGCCTTGCTGCTGATTCTTTTGCAGAGCCATTTGTCACAATATGATCTCACTTAACTGCTTGCCCTCCCTCCCTTCGTCTGTCACACTCTAGGTGAGTCCGAGTGTGCTGATGAAGTGTGTGAGATGCAGGTCCGCGAGATGCCAGCTCCCCAAAATGGTCCAGTGTCTACCTTTGGCACATACGGGGATAGCCTCAACTTAATGAAGGATGCCTGGGAGCACCTTCACCATACCTTCTCCATCTCCCGCCCACCAGTTTTGGATGCCTTCCCCTCCAGTCAAGGACAGCATGTTTTCCAAGGCCCCCGGCCAAAACTCAACCTTCTTAACAGGTTTCCAGTTGATGTGTTGGTGGTGGAGTGTGGCAGTTGGCAATGTCCTAAGCACTCTTACAGTTCCTTCCAATGGGAATCCTTCGTACGTGAAGCGTCTCCTTGTTCGCGCCCCAAGTGGGTGGTTGAAATCTGGCCCCCCAACTCTCTCCTATGGGATCATGGCCCAGCTGGGAAAGGTTTGCGTGTGCGCTGGAAGGAGCTGGGCTATTCTACAAAGATGCAGGTGATAGATTCCCAGCACTGTGGTGGTGCTATCGTCCAACCTCGCGCTATTATTGTGCGTGACTACGTCGGCACTTGGTCTTGGGCGCCCTACAGCCATCTTTCATCTAGTCGCCCCATGCAAAACCTGCTCACTCCCAAAGGCCGCTGCGCCCTCGTCGCAAGCAACCTGCCCCTCCTACCCAGCTGCACCAAGTACCTCGTTTTGATCACAATCCCATGCCCAGCACTCCCATGGGGTGGATCATGGATGGTGACTGCCCTCGCCAGCTGCTGTTGGAAGAAACGGCTCGTGGCCTGGGCCTACCCAAATCTTGTGATGTCCCTCCCCAGGCTCTCACTCCGCATTTGCTCCATAACACCACTAGCGTCTTTCACTGGGAGTATATTAGTCAATGTTTTCTTCAGCTTATGGATACATCAGCACCGACCGTCAGTGTTTCACAACCGGTTCCAACAGCTGGTGATGAGATGCCCTCTTCAGAAACAGCCTATCCAGATTGGAAACCTCCTGACATGACCCCCGGGGGAGAGTGGCATACCGCGCGGGTGGAACGCTTGCGTTATGCCTGTTCTTTCTATGATGATGGTGACTCCCTCTTTCAGGATGGATTGCAGAAACTTATGCGTCACCGACAAAATTATGACAGTGAAGGGCCCGCGCCAGCTCGTTTGCAGCTCTTGTGGTGGGAATTTCCCGAGTCACAATGGGAAGAGATTCGATTAGGTGGCTCCATGAACTTTTTGACAGAGCCGGTACATCAGATTCAACCTAACTCCCCTATGGGCCCAGATGAGCTGAAAGTGGCAGAAGAGTTTGTTGATGAGTTGGTGGCGTTGGGAGTGCTTCGTCCTCCTGCTGACAATGATGGCAACCCCATTGACATTGTGACCAATGCTCCCTCTTTACCGTGCCCAAACCGGGCCAACCTGGCCAGTATCGGTGCATCGCAGATATGTTGAAAGGGGTCAAAATGCAAGTGTTGGCAATGACCCGGTTGTTCTTCCTCGTGCGTCGCACATCTTAGATGAGCTCTACCATGGAGGATGGTCCGCTGTATTCGACTTCTCGAAATATTTCTACAATTTTCCGACCCATCAGGATGACCGTCCCTATCTCGGTTTGCTCCATCCTTGCACCCATGACCTCTTAGCCTATTTTGGTCTGCCCATGGGGGGGGGCAACTCACCTGGAGTGGCTTGCAGAGGTGGTGAGGCATTCCTTCGACTTGTGCGCGAATCCAATCACCTCTTCCAGGGCACTGCCTCAGCCAACTGCTGGTGGACCGGTTTCACTCCTGATGGTACCTACGACCCACGCAAAGGATACGGCTACATTCTCACTAACAACCATGGCCTGGCGGTGAAGGTTTGGGGCTTTGTGGATGATTTCAAACTCCATGCACCAACTCGCGAGCTCATTTACGCCGCGCGTAATTTTTTCATGGATGTTGCATGTCGTTTGGGCTTCCTGTGCCATCCAAATAAATGCCCACCCCCAAGTCAGTGTGCTAAGTTTATTGGCTTTGAGTTCGACACTACCACTTTTCCTGAACTTAAGATTCCCCTTGCCAAGCGTGAACGAGCAGTTGCCATTGTTGAATATCTGAGTGCCACGCCGCTCCATCAAACTTTTTCGCGTCCCTCCCTTGCCGTCTCAACTGGCATCCTACAATCCCTGGTAGAAGCTACTCCTAATCGCATCGGAGCCACTTACTTGCGGGCTCACTATGATGCTCTCCACCCTCCTGGAATGGGTCCTGGACTCTCCCCCTACTGTACCAAAACCATCCTACCAGCGCCCATGCGTGACGAACTCCAATGGTGGTCAACATTGCTTCGGTCCTCCCGTGGGCGTCATTCTCGCATGCTCCGGTCTGCCACTCTTATCCCCAACTGGGGTGACGGCTCTGGTACTGGTACGGGTGGCACTCTTGGTCTACCGGATGTCCCATTGCGGATGTGGCAGGGACTTTGGTCCCCTGTAGTCTACAGGTTCTCTTCCAATTGGAAAGAGCTCAAGACCCTCCACCTTACTCTACTTCATCTTCGGTCTCACGGTGGGGCCTCTATTAGAGGCACCACTGTCTTTTACTTCACCGATAACTCCACTACGTACTGGATTGCTCAAGCGGGCAGCTCTCCAATCCCTAGCCTCCACGAATTGATCTGGGAAATTAAGCGCCTGGAGCTTGAACTTGGCATTCAGCTCCAGGTGGTTCATGTGCCGGGTGTTGTTATGATACAGCAAGGCTCGGATGGTCTCAGTCGAGGTGTTTGGGTGACCCCCTTCCAAGCCATCACAGATCAACGTACACTTACGGCAGCAGTCTTTGCGCCACTTACCCCCGATTTCCATCTCATCAAGTCCTACATCAATCGGTACCACCTGCCCTCTACCTATCACATTCAGCCTTGGTCAGAGCAGTGGGTTGCAAGCACTCTACTGGATACTTTCTCAGTGTGGTTCCCGCCCCCTGAACTTGCTCGACAGGCCATCACTTTTGTGCTGCAGGCGTGGGTCCAGCGTCCTACCACTACCTCAGCACTTTTCTTCATCCCACGGGTTATCCCTGGTTGTTGGTTTGGGCTATCCCGCCACATCAAGGAGCTGGCCATGGCATCACCTCGCGACTTTGCCTTGACTGAGCAACCTTTGTTGCCCATTCCAATTATTGTCTTATATTTGGCTCCTCACGTGCGCACGTTGTCTGATTCCTCCCATAGGCTGGACAAATCTCCCATGCCCAAGGGTCTTAAGTACCATCAAAGCCAAGCAAACTACTTGCGTCGGTTGCCGCCTAGCACTCTCCCATGACCCTGCCATTCTTCGATGCACCTTTGCTGCTTCAGGGTTTTCTCTGGGATCGGGGCTACGTATGTCGCCCTGTGGTGTATCCTACCATGCCTCATGCTTTAGGGTTGGCCCTCCCTTCTCTACACGCCTTCGTCGTGGCAGTGGGCTGGCCTTCCCAAAGTTTCAGCACTGGGGCACCTTTATCTGTGAACTTTGCACTGTTCGCGCGGTAATTGGCCGGGAGCTGAACCGTCCCTCCGACTTTGACCTGTTGGGCCTGGAACGCATGCGGATTATTGACATGGCTAATGCCTGGGCTAGTGGCACCCATCACCAGTACCAATCCAAGCTGAATGCCATCCGATCTTTCGAGCTCAAACATGCTTTCCCTATCCTTCGTAACGCAGATCTTCAACGTCCACCCTCCACTACCGACATCCCTCTTATGTGGTTGCACGAATCGAACAGCTGCGGCCCTCCACACGATTACCCGACAATCCCACGGTCTCCCTTGGCACTGTTCGCCAATTGCGTAGCGCTGCCAGCCAATTCCTTGGTTGGGAAATGATGATCTCGGCACCTTTGTCCACTTACATGGACCAACAACAGCGTGTCTCTCTCAGCCTTGCCGAGCTACCGACAACTATTCCTTTTCCCTCTTTACTAAGGGCTTGTCCGGTTGGCTTGGTACCGAATCGCGACCGGCCACTGCCCTTCTGTTCCGACATGTCCTGTTTATGGATCAGTTCTTTGCCGCCAACTACAAGGCGGCTGTTGCTCCCTCTGGTCAGCGCCGTTGGGCACTGGCAGGACTGGCCAATGCTCTTTTTGGTTAGGATGGTTCCGCTCCAGCGAGGCCTTCAGCCTTTTGTATTCCGACATAGATGTCGTGCCCCCCTCTGACGGCCCACTGCATGATCTACCACTAGGAATCGGTATGGTCCTCTGTCGCCTGTTGCCTCAAACAAAACGAATCGCACCTCCACTGCAGATGTTGTTATCGCATTTTCCACACTATCCGGCATCTCCCTCGGTTCATGGTGTCGCCGTGTGTCCCTCTCAGCTTTCGGAACACCACGTTGGCCAAATCACCCGACCCCAATTTTTGTCGACAATGATGGCAGCCCTTGGACCTCATATTCCTTTCGACATCTCTACATTTATCCCTGCTTGGCCCAGCTTCAGCGCACAGGAGATGCTTACCTGCGACCTTTTCAGGGGGAGGACAATTCCATCCCGTCCAAATTCTACAGTTTGCATATGTATCGACGCGGTGGCCGCTCTCAGGCGGGTCGCGGTGGCACCCATGGTTCTGTTACTTTTAAGAAGGCTTCGCCTCGTCAAATTTATGAGCATGGTCGATGGCGTCTTCGTCGAAGCTCTCAAGCCATCGACATCCAATACGATGACTGGACTTACGCCGATCGTATTGCTATATCTCTCTTCTCCTTATAATCTGTTCTCTCGGACTCTTCGACTCTCTCCTTCCAGGCACGGGGGTGTCCCTAATGGGTTGTAAGGTTTTAGCCTATGTCATTTTGAAACTCATGGCTTGGGGGTATTCTTAAGGAGGTATCCAGCACTCAGGGCCGCCCGGCCGTGCCCCCATGGGCATTGGTCGGGGTCCGGCAGCCCCCCTCGAGGCAACCTGAGTTGATGGACCCCTTTTTGAGGGTATCTGTGGTCCGAGTTGGGTGGGTCCTACTCTAGACCACCATTATTATCTTATCATAAGTGTTTCCAATGACGCAGCCTAACCTGGTCACTTACAGCTAATTGGAAGGTTAGCCGACGAAGAGCAGAGATACGGAAGAGTAGGCGAAAGAGAGGGATTTTTATTAGGGTTATTTTACTGTAGGCCTTGCGATCTGGAAGCGAACCCAAGAGCAACCCCTTGATCCCACTTGTTCTTCCTGCATGAGAACCCCAAAATCTTACGAAGTGAATTAAGAAAAGCCTAGAAATGGCTCAAGAAGTGCCTAGAAGTGACGGAGAGGTAAAACTGGCCTGATCTCCACTGCTAGGAGCTCCTGACTGCTACTGCCTCTCAGAAGCCTCACTTTTCATCAGAAGCAATCACTGCCAGTAACAATTGCAGTGATTGGATTGAATAGGTCGCCTCCGTAGCTCGATCGGTTCCTCAGTAATAGTCTTAATTTTGCCCACCCATCCCACCCTGGTATTCTTAAGGAGGTATCCAGCACTCAGGGCCGCCCAGCCGTGCCCTTATGGGCATTGGTTGGGGTCCGGCAGCCCCCTTGAGGCAACCTGATTTGATGGACTTTTGAGGGTATCTGTGGTCCGAGTTGGGTGGGTCCTACTCTAGACCACCATTATTATCTTATCATAGGTGTTTCCAATGACGCAGCCTAACCATGGAAAGTTCACTTCTCCATGATGCTAGCTGTGAAGTCACAATATGGTTCCATAAACCATAAGATTAGAGTCAACAACTGTCTTTCAAAATATAAAAATTGGTACGCACATGCACATTTAATTATGTTGCAATGTCATTACCACCAACAATAGAGTTATACATGTACAGACCTCCCCGAGGATCCTTGCTACAAAATACAGAAGGATATCAAAACACTGAATCCGTACTCTTCATGGTACAAAAAGACATAGACGTTGATGCTTGGACCTTCCAATGATTATAGTCAATACATTAAGTATGACTTGACATTGTTCACTTGTGATAGCTGACCCTTTGGGCAACTATTCCCATGGATACATAGGGTGACAGAGCAAATTGAAGGACAATATACCAACACAAAGGATTGCAGAAGATAACAAACAGAATATCTGTACTATCAGCACCTTCGTACCTAGACCTGGTTCAATATCCACATTGTACACACATCGTGACAATTAAGGTGCAGTTTCAACACTACACTTCCGGACCATATGCATTTCATTTGGCTTCCCAGTGTAAGTCAACCAGAGTCTTCAAATATCAAAACCCAAAAGTGAATTACTATCTAGAGTTCAACATCAACCAAATCATGGAGATGCTTGGCCTGCTGTACCAATCTTGGTCTTGTCAGCAGCTTCTAGTGGCACAATGTTTACCTAAACAAACACTGAGATGCCATTCACTCATACCTACTATGGTGCCTATTGCCTAAATGTAGTGTAGCAATCATAAGATGGAATTGTTGTTCGGCATTCCACTTTTGCACACACAGACAAAATCAATAGGAGACACCAGGCAACACCAAACCGACCCAAAATTATCCTCATAAATTTATGGTCACATGGTCCGTGGAAAGCAATGCTTTAGTAAACAAAGGTATTTTACACCGCACAAATATTCAGTCCGTATACCAGTGATAATTGGACTATCACAGACAGTATACGATAAGACAATCAGGGTTACACGCGGAGTAAGTCAGAATATAAGTTTGACTTAGGAGAGTACAATCAAACCAGCTTTATCATAAGCCATGACAAATCTCCCTCTCCATGAACTTACACTTCATATACTACATAAAATAATATGTAGGTACAAATCGTCACAGGCAGCTTGCACATTTTAACCTCAACAAGAACGGTTTTCTGCAAGTCTGGCTCATATTCGGATTTTTCCTCACCGAGGTTTTACTTTTCCGAGCCACGCTAATTCTCCAATCGTGGGAGTGACGTAGCCAATTATCTACCTTAACTGGTAACCCAAAGAGGTTCCAGGTGGAACCTCCAATGGTCCTCTTCCCTGTGTGTAACACAAAGGAAGTACAATAGTCATAAGATATTGTTTCTGAGAAACAATATTCAAAAGACAATTTCTTTCTTGAGAAACACCCATATACATTCTAGGTCTTTCTTAGACAAAATATCCAAGAGAGATTTCTTTCTCAGAAACCTTCTCATGGGACAGTTCCTGTTGGCAGTTGAGAGAAAAGGAGCAGTCATGGAACTGCCCTAAAATCACCTCAATCTCTAACAGGATCACCTGTGCTTGGTGATGCATGGATCACCTAGTGTACCATGCAATACCTATTTCAGTAGTGTAACTCTCATAAATAAAAATCAGTTCCCAACAACTTGTATCTATCCGTTACTACATAGTACAAACTACATTAAAACGGCTTAGGTCAATGTCGAAGATGAACAAGCATGCTCATATCATCTGTGATGCATTGTTTGATCAGATCTATGAGCTGATGCTGGCAATTCAAGATGCCGGTGAGGAAGAACGCGTCAAACTTCTAAGAAAAATCCCCAACAAAGTGGGGTACAAATGGGTCAAGAAGTATGCCATCAGGACTGTCGACACTAGCAACATCCTGATCTTCAAGCAGGGTGAGGGAGAAGCCTCCAAAAGGTGGTGAGTTACAGCAAGCTCTTTGATGTCCTTAGGCAAATCCATGAATTGGACGCGGGTAATGACCATCCCAAGGCGAAGACTTTATTCAAGCGTGGTGTTACCACCACTGGAAATCAGTTGGTTAGAACTACAGGCACCCAAGGCAGTAACCAATTGTCACACCCAGCATTTACCTCTCTTGGTTTCACTTCCGATAGGACTGAAGAACTGATTTCAAAGTTCATTAGAAAGGTAACTGTGAATTCTCCGAAAGGGAGTTACTTTGGTTGGAAGGGACTGGGTTTTCAGTGCGGAGCATTGTTCCTTAGCTTGCCGTCTCATGTGAATTTGAATATGAATAGTTACCTCATGATGACTGGGGGTTTCTCCGCTAACAAGCAGCATACAAATAATGCATCTGTCGGGAATCTGAAAAGCCCACCCGACGAATTGGATGCCACAACACCTCTGAAGGCACCATCTACGGTGAGATTGATGACTGCCAGTGGACAAGATTTCTTACCCAATGTTCTTCCTGAGCAGTCCAAGTACATAGGAGATGTCCGCCACCCATGGCTGTTGCTTCTCCTAAAAATGACACAACCAACAAATTCTGTCACTCTTGAGAATGCCAACATCCGCAGTTGCTTCACAGTTATGGACAAGGCAAGCAACTTGTCAGATCCCTGGAGATGAGTCATTCTGAGGAGAGTGAGGAAAACAATGTGGGAGCTGTTGGACGAGTATGGTCAGAGTGTGTTGGAAATAGTGCTCCACAGGGGAGAAAAAGGTGTCATTGATAAATGGGGCAAATGGTTTAGAGCTCCAACTGTCCAAGATTACACTGATGCTGTGTTAGCTGACAAACAGAGAAAGTCAGAGGCAGAAGTAAGAGAGAGTTAACTGATGGAGTCTCCAAGGCGCAAGAGTCTATGCAATGCTGCTTTTCAATCACTATCACAGCAGGGTAGGACAAGTCAAGGGGGCATCAACAAGAACTGCATTAACAAGGAATAGGCAACAGTGGATAATTTCTTTAGTATTGAATTAAGTGTTTTCTAAGCAGTGTTTTCTAAGGTTAGACAAGATTTTGTTGTCTCATAAGGAAAAAATCATGTCACTACATCAGTGCCACATTGGGACGTCCCAAAATGGCACTGCATCTACAGTGCATAAAGACAATCCGATTTCAAACTACATACTTATGTAGCCTCATCAGTGACAATTCGGGGCGCCCCAAACTGGCACCAGTGCCGGTTTGGGGTGCCCCATGGTGGCTCTGGTGCCACAACGGGGCCAGTGCCAATTCGGGGTTTCGAGACGAAAGTCCAGTTCAAGCACGGGGCATCCAGTTCCAGCACGGGGCGCCCAGTTCCAGCATGGGACATGTCGAAATCACATTTTTGGTCCCAGTTCCAGCACGGGGCACCCCGTTGTGGCACGGTGCCACAATGGGGCTGTCGGCGTCCCAGTTCCAGCACGGGGCAAAAATGCGGTCCCAGTTCCAGCACGGGGCGGGTGCCTTTTTGGGGCCCAACATATATGTCAAGTCAACAAACAACACAAGCACAAGTACGGGAAACTCCCTGCTAAGCTTGTCATCACAAACCCTTGGGAGGCATTATGTGTGGACCTTATTGGACCATACACCCTCAAAGGTAAGGATGGGACAGAAATTGACTTTATGTGTCTTACTGTGATCGATCCAGCTTCTAGTTGGTTTGAAGTAGTAGAACTGCCGGTAACCACAGAAGCGGTTACTCCCATGGATAACAAGGGGCAAAGAGAAACACCGCGTAAAAGGACAGGGTAAGCCTAATGTACATATCACCAGGTCATCAAAGCATGTTGTTGCTTCATTGGTTCAAAAAGGACATAGAGAAGGTAAAACAAACCACAATGGCAACGAGGGGCGACAGTCAACTTAAGCGGAGAAGGGTAACCAAATCGAGTACTTACCCAAATCAGGTCACATTTCAGGAAATGCTTGAAAACAGAAGTAATAGAATGTTGCTACAGCTACGAGACGCCACAAATGCACTTCAACACGGCACTACGTCAAGTGGATGGATTGGTTCGTAACCGAAGGTTGCGCAGTTGCTGCCTAGATTTCCCTCCTGATAAAAGGGAGGAGCAAGCCAGGGCCGATATTTCTCTCTTCAATTTTGGGGAGGAGTGTCCAGACAAGTCAAAGTTGATTGACAAGTTCTTCATGAACTGGGCCAAACGATGGAAGCAAAGCATTTTTCATATGCTTTCGCCTCTCAGCGACCCTAATATCTGCCATGATCTACAAATCGAACACACCTTCGCGACACTTGAGTTAGGTGATTTCGTAGGTTTTTGCAAAAGCAAAACGTCAGAAGCTTCCATGGTAAACTTCACATTGTACTGTCACCACCCAGGTGTTCAATCTTGCCTTATCCAGTCTCTCATTGACAAAACCAAGTTTAAAACCCGAAGAAAGCTTCCCAAGGCTAGAGCATCTTGCTTCAATATCAGTGGTGTTCTGAACAGTGTTAAAACTTCCGCTTGAAATGTATGTGTCGCTGGTTATTACTGGTATACAAAACTGCGCTGGGTATGCAAGACACCTTGTTGCTCCAGACACTGCATTTAGATATGTGTGATGTTAACTGGAGGCAGGAGGCAGGGATGAACCTTGCTACGCTACTCTTAAAAAGATCTACTGTGTTCGGTCTCTTTCGACACCAGGGAAGAACCCAACAGGAGCTGCTTTGTGAAACAAAATGGACACTTGCCATTATTTTGGGGGCTTCGATTCGAAGTTCATCGATGTTCATCCAGGCAATTGACCCCGTTGCTCCAGTTCAAAATCACATCTTGTTTCAGGTCAAGCAAACAAACATTAGACGACCTCGTTGGAGTTCAGTACAGAATAATACTTCAGCTGATGAAAGTTGCCCTGATGATGAAGTCCGTTATGATGAAAATAGACATGGCGACTCTTCCGGCCAACCCAGACATCACAGAAGTGTCCTCCTACAATTGGTAAACAAACACCTCGAAAGGGATGAGGAGTACGAGAAAAATGGGAACTGGCAGTGACCGCAGATTTGCATTTGGAGTCCAACGAAGCTGGCAGTGAGACTTCTGCATCCTCAGATGATGAGGAAAGTAACTATGAGCAGTCTCGTTTTGTGTTGAACAAAGCATCAGAGGATAGATAAAGATGTAACACGTCCTTATTGGTTAAGCTAGTGCATTTGTGTCATGTGCCAATGTTCATTTACAACATGTATAGTGAGAATCTTAAATTGCTATTTGCCTTAGCGTCCATAGTGTTAGAGATCGTATTTGGTGGTGGAATTATGCAGTTCCATAACCATCAAAGGTGGTAGAGTTGCCTAAACAAAATGGTGGTGAGAGACAAAGTGGTGAGGGTCCACACTGCAAATGATGGTTTCATGATGACAGGATAGCGTTTGGCGGGATGTCTTCCTTTTTTGTCTTTTGTGTATCCGAAAGACGCACATAAGGGAAAAACACACTTGTTTTGTTTTTTGCTTACATGCGTGCTTGGAATACGCTGGTGCGTAAGTCAAATATGCCCGTGAGTAGCGGACGTTTTATTGGAAATTTTAGAGCTCACGGGCGTCTTCCAAATACGTGTATTTGAAAGAACGGTTAGATTGCCGAAATTGTGTTTTTTGGCCATTTCTGAATGTTTTGCGTACGTGCATGTTTTGCATAGCATCTTCTGCTTACGTGCGTCTTGAGAAGCATTAATGTAGGGCTTTGATCATGCACTTTTTAACCATCGTATATCTCGATCCACAACAACCCATGGATTACGAGATTCACTTTTCCATTTTTGTTAACATATTTATTTTTTAAATCATAACATAACACTGGATGTTCTAATTGCTTTATTGTTAGACTCACCTTTCTCACAGCAACACCCCCATATGGATTGCTCCCTATGACTCCACATGGTTGCCAAGAAACTTTCAATGCCAGTGGAATTCACCACACATCTTGAGCACATGGTGGAGGGGTGGATGCACGACAAAACAAGAGAAGTGATATGGGGGGAAGAAACGAATGGTACCATAACACTACCCCAAGGTAATTAGGAAAGATACCATTAAATTTTCTTGAGTTGGCACCACTAGCTTTGCACAAATGATGAGATACGTTTTAATGTAATGTATCTTTTGACATTCTATAGATCTTATGCATGAAGACATACTGTACAGTACGAGTTAGAATTCACTTTGAACTACGTGGTGGACTTTGAACCACGAATGATGGGATTTACTATTCCCATGTACGATTGTATGCGTTGACACTTCTAGAGCTTCCGGTATCTGACATATGTTACTCTGTAGAAAACATACCAATTTCTACAGGGTGGACTTTGAACCATTTCATCATTTTTGGCTTGTTATGCTGTCTTCCGTCAAAGTCAAAGCTAAGGACCCATAGAGCTGGACTTAAGCCCATGAGATAGTCCCGAAGGGTTGTGCAATCTTGGCCGGGTCTTATGGGTTGGACATTGAGGTCACACCAGTGGCCAAAGATATCTGACATGTCGTGGTTCAAAGTGAATTCTAACCTGTTTTGAAGTCCTCAAGGGAAATAGTTGCTGCCTGATGATGTAGTTCCCTCCTTACTAGAGTCATGATAGTCCGTTTCAGGACCTATGACAACTTCTGCCCGGAGTGTGTGGTACCCAGGTGTATTTTCAACTTTTAGTTCCGGTCGTCCGGCACTAGCAAATGCCTAGTTGGGCCACTTTTTTGGCACCTGAGTACCATACCTATTATTTGTTTAACAATTGACGGGCAGGTTTGGTACCATACCAGTGTCACAAGAAAAAATGATCTATTCATAGGGTCATTGAGGGGGTCATGCGGGTTATTTAGGGAGTCAATGACCTTGTCATCCGAATCTCGCCCGGAGTTTTTGCACCCGAGTACGGATGCAAAAAGACCTCCGGCATCCAAGATCTTCGGACACTGCACTTGGGTGCACATCAAAACAGTGTCTGGCCGGGGAAAAAGGTACCTGTGGCATGTACTAATTCCTACATATATTTTCTACAGATGTCATTACAAGCAGCCGATGCAAGATTTTTTAGCAGCAGCGGGAGCCCGCTAAAAGGAAAAAGTCTTTTTTCATTTAAAAAAGATATAATTAGCGGCCACCAGTTAGCATGCGCGGCGCGCGCACGGGCACGACTTTCACAACTTTTTTATAGCAAGCGTGGTGCGCATGGGTATAACTTTCTTAGTGATGTGCTTTCCAATATTTTAAATAAAGTGAAAGCTAGCGCAGTGCGCATGGGCACGACTTTTTTAGTAGAGTGGTTGTAACAAGGTTCAACGATCTACCCTCCACGATCCACTCTCCCTGATTTTTGTCAGAGATGGATGGTACTTGTCGGTTTGATTATGCAATGCGCTGAACGTAGAACGATTAATCGCAAAATTGCGTGGCGTCGAATCGATTTCATGCAAAAATCCAAACTCAAATTCCAGAATTTGAGTTTGGATTTTGAAAAAAAATCAACGTAGGAATTTATACATAACTTTGGGCCGGTCCAGTTCCACTCTCTTAGTCTTGGGCACCTCATCTGACAGGATATCTGTTGTCCAACCAGAATGATGGGTGTATGATACAATAGCATAGTAGATCATCAAACCCCCAAAACACACAGTAAGAACATCATGCACATACCATTCATTTTCACATGACCATCTTTCATAATAATCTAGAGCAACAATGAACAATAATTTTGATCACGAATCCTTTAACCGAGCCCCATCAGATGGACCAATACTACCGACTGCAGCGGTGCGCACACGATCTATGCCTGGCTTTGCAGGCTTGAAGAATGACGTCCAGCTCTCAATTTCACTCCTCATGAATCTCTGTCTTTACAGTGCGCACAAATGTCCTAACAATGCATCATCTCAATCCAAGGCAATGTGGGTTGACTACATGAGGAAGAAATTTAATATTGGAAATATTGTTGATGGATGTATGCCCTGTCAGATTTATGAGCTATGGAACATTCCCAACTATCATCTGAAGATGAAGGATATGATACTAAGAATAGCGGGATACTTCAATGATAAATTCAAGCTTCAACAAGCAAATGAAGGCAATGCAGCAGAATTTCCTGATGCAGAAATCTATGGGAATATGATAATAAGGGAACAAGAAGCTGCTTTGGCTGCTCATGTTGAGAAAAGTGCAGTTGAAGCCAGAGCACAGAAAAGTGACCAGAGCATGAAACATAATGCCGAGGATTGTCTGAATCTTTTATCACCAGGTATAGGAGTTTCGTACCCCAGTTGTGTTGATGCTGATGAATCCGAAGCCAGTGGTTTGGCATCTCTTGCTTGGCAACCTGTCAGCACTGCCCTAAGTAAGTCAAATGCATTATATTCTCATGCAGCTGAAGGATAGGAATTGTTCTGAAAACATATTGCTACTTTTCAAATATTCCAGATAATCATGTTGTCTATGTGGAGAACCTTGAAAATCTCCACTAAGACCAGAGAATGGAACGTTTGTCCGTAATTAGAACAATCAATGAATCTGAATACTCGGTAAGGAAGAAAAGCTAGGCCAGGACTCTCCCACAATTACCATCCTCATCAAAATGGTGTTTGCCTTGGCATACTCTTTGTTGTATTGACTGGAAAAAATCAGGAAACCTATCTTGGGATCTCAGCAGACCCTGGTGACCCAATATGTTCAGATATCGTCTATTAACATAGAAAAGCATTTCCATCCATAACTCCAACGGCTATAATCCTCGCCAAAAGCTTGATTGCACATGTCTTTGATAGACCATCCCTTTTTGCATCTTGTCATGAGAAATAAGAATAATTCTTCTGGATGGAATATATAATGGCACAGTGCACCATACGGATTAGTGTTATCGGTACAAATACAGATGTAGCCATCGTGATCTGCTCTGCTGTTAATATCAAAGAGACAGAAAATCTCACAAAGTTCATTATTATTGAAGCTGGTGAGATAATCACTCATTGCATCGATCCAGTCAGAGAGCTGGATTAGCCTACGAGGCATGTATGTGAGAGGGATGGCTTCCTCCTGGGGGCTGATATCATGAAACAAGTGGTCCAGTTGAAACCAGAAAATGGATTTTGAGACACAGCGCTCAAAGTCGTGGTCCCTTGAGTAGTAAAATGGCATTGATAATCATGTTGACACTGTTTTTGACATCATCAGAAAGTTGAATAAGATTTTGAGAAATCAGAATCTTGGTTAGAAGGAGCTGATGCAACTCTTGAGCTGTCGTGTGTGTATCAAATAAGTTCTACAGCCGTGCTCGCTGGAGCTTTGCACAAGTGCCCACCTCCGCATGGCTCAGCTGCATCCAGCGTGAATTGCTGGGGTTATACCGTTTTGTTCCCCTGTGGCAAAGACCAGTAATAGGATGATGACTCGCCTTTCGTGACATGGTAATTCTTGTTAAAATAGTATTTGATTCATTATTTTAACAATTATCTAGCTGCGTAAATACAACAGGAAAGCTGCGCTGCATAAATAAGAGATGAAAACCATAGAAAGTGTGTGGGGGCACCATGTTTTGTTGAATCGTCAAGTGTCAAGTGTCCTTTTACATGTCCATTTTTGTGATAGAAGTGAAGGTTGACGCTCGACGGTAGACGCAGTTCTCGTCACCAAAAACCTTAAAATTGGGGAGTGTGGAGCGTGACGTCACAAATAGTGGAGTGATGATTGTGGAGCATTTAACGTAAATAACGGTACAACCTCTCTCTAGTGATGTGCTTTCCAATGTAAATTAGATAAAGTGAGCTTCGCACTCACAATCGCAGTATGGTATTAGGTTGAATTTTGATTTTTTGATTTTTTACAGCGATTCAGCGATATAATATGTTAAAAGCCAGTGCACATTAAAAGCGTGATTTGGTTTGCTCTCAGGCAATATCAGAACTCTCAGGGAGCTGCGAGAAAACTTTATTTTTTACTCTATATGCCTAAATAAGCTAGTTCTTAGGGAGAGATCGAGATATAGTAAATAGAGTAATATACTATATGATTACTATGTCTTAACTTTTAGATGTCACCAAACGTTCTACGGAATACCAAAACTGTGAACACTACACTTCAATCAACTTCAACATACCTCAAAAATATAGAGGTCAGCAAATAATATAATAGGATAGAGACAAATAATCATCTTCAACGTGACCTCAATCGTAAAGGTCCGCGATTTCATTGATTTGACATTCATTGCTTTCAGCTTCGTGCTTCTTGTACACAATGTCCTTTGCAGATAGGCACTTAACTGACACCTTGAAGGTGAAACCAGGATACTGGGCTCCCCTGTACCTGATGATGACTGGGTGGGGAAAGTGCCTAACCCTAATGTTATAAGGGTTACCCTTACACTTGAAGGGAAGGTGGATCAGCTGTACCGGAGTAGGCAACAACCTGTGGCCAGTATCCATATCTGGGTGTGTGGCGCGAATCTCTTGGGCCACAGAAAAGAGACCTGCATTTTCTGCATTGCTTGGGTCCCAGAAATCGCCGACAGCCATATCTGTTCCATACTCCTTCTCAAAGTGCTTATGACTCCCAAACCACGCAGGGAGGAAGCGCTGGTATTCTAGTAACCTCCCACATGGTGAGAGGTTGAACTTAACTTGTTCAGGGAGGATGGGTGCCTGCAAGAAGATGTCAACCCTGGCCTCGTAGTACTGGAGATCAGGAAGGGTTTTGAGGTGCCACGATCTTTTCCAGGGGTCCTTGATCTCAAGGGAGAAGTTTGGTCCCATGATAGACAAACCTCCGAACATCTGTGTGACATCATCCTCATCTTTGTCAAAATCAACGAAAGATATCTTCTTGGGAGTACCACTCTTCCTGGCAGCTGCGGCAGGCTTGCTCGCGCTTGATGGCTTCTTGGTACCGGCTTTCTTGGGAGGCATTTTCTCTGACTGGGCTGCTTTGTCAATCTCGTCTTCTTCCTCTTCCTCTTCCTCTTCAAGGTCTTTGTCAATGTCGACTTCAGATTCTTAGTCGTCTACGTCACTCTCGTCCTGTGCAGCTGTGGGACGGGCTAATGTACGAAAAGTGAGTTACAGTTTACACGATTACACACAAACAAGTTTCAACATGAACTCACCTCTTGTGCCGTTGAGAAGTTGCTCGTTCGAGATGTTTCGGAGCTTCTTCCTGAGCAGCTCCACAAATGTCTTGAATGGTTTGTGTTTCCACTCAGCGTGGAGGGCCTTGAGAGCTTTGAGGCTTCGGTCTTGTGGATCGACTTTGCCTTGGTGAATCAGCTCCCTTAGTTTTGTGTCGTCTGATTTATTCCAGCAGTGGGTTTGCTGTGTCGACATGTTGATTTATGTTCTCTTGGTGGTGTGATCAATGGAGCATGCCAAGAGAAACGGTGGAGCAAGATGATTGGTGTAACCGACTTCAATGAGAGACATGATACAGTGGTATTCAAATCGTGCGGCCTATAAAAATAAAAAGAGCTTCCTTTTTTAAACAGCCGATTTCTTAATTTTGACCGGCAGACTTTTTCAAACATGCCAAAACTGGCATTTAATGCCGATCTTGAAAGAAACGGTCGAGAGTGTGTAAAATGGCATCAATTGACTGATGATGCCATTTGATGGCATCAAAGCAAGCTGACAGAGGAATTCGTTAAAAATTATACCAAACCCGCAGAACCATGCCAATTTACGCACTCTCTGCCATTTTTAAAAAAATGACATACAATACCTAAATAAGCATCAAGTATTCCAGCTGATTTAGTAAAAGAATGCCGTTTTTTTAAGAAATGGCATTGAGTTTGAAAAAAGGCATGTAGATACAAGTCACAGAACCGATCGCAACGTCACAAAATGGTTTCAGCGGCGATGTTCACTTCAAGTTCGTTTATTATGACATCGTGGCAATAGATATGCCTACGTCAAGCTACGTCGAGTGTGATTCAAACACAAACAGCTGAGCAGGCCGTTTCACTGAGGCAGGATGTGGAATATTGCACGCACCCACCGTGAGCTCTACGCCAAACACAGCGGGCTGACAAATAATAAATATTTTCCGCCGCCGCCGCAACCATGGCTTCAAAGAGAGCCCGCGCCACCACACCACTTGTGGATGACTTCTACAAGGCAGGACGGGATGTCCAACATCGGTCCGGTTGATCCGGTCGATCTATTTCTTCTGAAAAGTCTGAAGATCGACTGTTTCGTGAGTTTTTTGGCTGTGGGGCTGCCATTGCGGTCGCGCTCTGGACTTTGCTGATTGAGCACAGCCTCCTGCCTGACTCTGGGCAAATCTGCCATCTCCTTTGGTTGCTGTTTTTTTAAACAATATCCAACTGAAGGAGTCGTGTGTGCGGCAGCTGGTGGGTCAAAGAGAGCAGTCGACCCAAAGACTTACAGGAAGTTTGTCAAGCCATTAGTGGACGCTTTGTCCTCTCTCGAGCCTGTTGTGGTAAGCTGTTTTTTGCTCATTGTCCACTTTTCCAATCTTTTCTAACCGTCCTCTAGATATGCCTTCAAAACAGGTACCGTGGCGATCAGTTCAACAACTGCCTCATGTCTGTTGATGGCGTTGATTGTCAGGTCCCTGAGAGAGGTCCTGAATTTTCATCGCACAAGTTTGCCATGAAGTCAGCACTTCACTACGAAGTTGCTCTCAACATCCAGACAGGTGACATCTGCTGGATTAATGGGGCGTTTCCAGCAGGGAAGTATGGTGACCTTGAGATTTTTAGGTCTGCTCTCATGTCATACCTGGAAGACTTTGAGCGGGTGGAGGCAGATGATGGGTACATTGGAGAGGCACCTGAAAAGGTGAGATGCCCCAGTTGTATCACTGTTCCAGACGAAAGGGAGCGGATGATGTCAGTTGTCCGTCAGCGGCACGAGACAGTTAATAGAAGACTGAAGCAGTGGCGGATTCTCAAAGGAGTATTCCGCCATGACATTTCTTTTCATCATGTTGCCTTTTCTGCTGTTGCTGTCATCACGCAAGTCACTATAAGCAATGGGGAGCCACTGTTCCAGGTCGACTACAATGACAATTTTGATGTGAGTGATGATGAGGAGGAGCTAGTGGATGAAGAAGACAATGGAAGTGGTGTTGATGGCGAGGAGGACGGTGAATGTAGTGACAATGAGAGCGTTGATGGGTATCCTGTGGCTGAGATGTAGGCACAGCACCATTTAGTTAGATATCATGGATTTTGTTGTTAGAATAATAACATTAAATGGATTACATCAATGAAAACTTTTTCTTGTCATGATGATTACTATTATTATTTATTATATTTGTTGTTGTTGTATTACAACTCATTTGGCTTGAACGCAGACTCTGCGTAGTTTGACATGAATTAGTCTGGTTCCCGCAACTCCCAGGGCTGATCGAGTATTGAAAAGGCCATTTCTTTGCTTGGTCAGTTTGTTTCAAAAATGACCGTGATGGCTGTTGAAAGCACGGGGGCACTTTCCAATCAAGCTTACTTGAGGATCAGTTTAATTTCTTGAAAACTTGTTGGTACAAACTGTTTCCAAAGTGAACCTATTAACAAAATGAGATCAGATACACTCCTAACAGAAGTGAGTGAAATAATGTATCAAAACCTCTTGGGAGGAACAATTCAATTTTGAGAATGAGGGCTTGATGGGGCCATGTGGTCATTTTAATCTGACATAGACCTCTTGGGGGTAACGATTATATTTTTAAGAGTGGCTTGAAGGTAACACAATATTGTACAGTTAGGAAGTACCATTGATTGTGAAAGTTAATACCTAGAAGGTTCCCACTATTAAAGAGAACAATATTACCTAAGCAGACATGAAGACAGATTTAGATATATTTTTATAGGTAAGCACAGATGAAAAGATCGTGACTACCCATGCATTTCAATCACCAGAATAATTTATTTACAGGTAAGTTGAGAGAGTAACTGCTTGATTTACCTGAAATTGTCAATATTGAAAAATGCGGCTCACAATTCTGACTGGAGAAGAACAAAATCAAATCTCAGATGATAAGAAACTAAGATTTTTTCAAGAAAAAATCTTGATCCGTCCTGTCCTTTTCTCTAATATATTATGGGTATGGTACAAAGTCTCTAATGTCCTATTCCGTCTCTTATTTTATTGTAATCATCTACGACACCATCACAGTTTTATGTGTCTTGTGGCCTACGTCTACTCTTCCCTTCTCATATGGGATCCACTATTTGGAGCGCATACGTTAACGTATAACTTACGGTTATGGTTTTCCCCAATTTCACATCGGTGTCAAATTTCATTTTGAGGGGTATCCTATTTCCGTTCAGGACTTTGTCATTTTCCGTTATGATTCTGTCATTGTCACCTCCCTCTTACGCCAGACAGACCACATTCCCCATTAAATCTGGCGCACACGTCAGATGTCCAAAACGAATCAACTGCCCACCATGGCCATTTCCGCGCGTTGACACTGGTTTCCTACTGCTCCCACCACCCCATTCTGTCCGGCTTTGTATTGACTGTCAATCGTCACGTTGTAGGTGAGTATGTTGTGTGGCCTCAATCTAAGTTGGGGGGAACGCCCCAGATCCTGTTGCATCCGCCTCATTTTCGACAGCTCGCGATGGCACATCCTTTAAATCCGTCACGGTGCTTATTGGTGCTAACCCGCGCACGCTTTTATTGCAATAGTTTGCATCTAATTATTCGTCATTTATCCAGACCCCAGGAGCCACATTTCCTGCTTCATTTCCACTAGTACAACTAACCACACGTCACTTCCACACGCCATTTCATTGCGCAACTTCCCCTGTACGGTGAATCTCCCTTCTACAACGCCTGTCGTACGGTCCAGTCAACTCAAATCAATACCGTATATTATACGGAGAATCAAATCAACGGTATTGATCGCACCCTCATCGCATTGCATACGGTGATAGGGTACTAATCATCAACCGCACATCATACGGTGATAATTCTCAACTTCACATACGGTGCAGGTTGGGTAAATATCGTATTATCTACGGTTTTTGTCGCACTTCCTGGAGGCGCACAGCATACGCTGATATATATTATACGGTGAGATAGAAGTTTCCAAAGTATAATATGCGATGACCTTCTTGTCATTCACAATAATTTTTTGTCATTCCATACCTATGTCAGGTTCGGGTGTTATAATATGGATCCATCCCTGGAAGCTTCAATCCTCCAGGCGTTTGACGACTGTCAACAATGGACACAGTCGTTTGTGGTTGATGATTCTAACGGCACCATGGATCTCTCCTGTGCCTCGACCACTTTATCCCCTCGGACACCAGACAACGCTAAGAATCAACCAGAGAGGTATCCTAGTCGTTCCGTTTATCGATTTGATCCAACCATGTTTACTGGTCAGGATTCATTCGACGCCATTGTGCTCATGATACAAAACTCGCTACATGGTTCTAAGTTTTCGTTTGTCAGGGGATCCAAGAACAACCGCTTTGTACTTTGGTGTTCGCACACCCGTCTACTACAGAAGCACCAAATAGCCTCCCATGAGTTCGATCATGACAGCTACACACAGGATGGTGTGAAGTCTGTGAATCTCAAAAGGAAAAGTTCTAGGATGATATCATCGCTTGATGCAATGGCGGGAAAACAAGAATCAAAGGCCATCAAATGCTCGACAACCTCAACTGTGTCGCAGTATTCTGACAATCAGCCCTCAAGTCGTCGGGTGCATTCGATTCGTAAAACTGATGCAAATGATCGGTGCAAATGCTGCGTAGCCTTCTTTTTAAGTTCTGATGGCTATTACTATTTGGACTACAAGACAACCTGCCTGACACATACAGGTCACCCGCCATACACACCCAAGCCAAATTGAAAGGAATCCGCTACATCAGTGATCAATCCAAGGTACTGATCGAGCGCATGTCGGCTGTAGGAGTCCGTCCGGCACAGCTCGCGATTTTATTGGAGATGCTAGATGACTCCGAAGGAACGTACCAGTCTGCAACAGTATGTAATTTGGTACAGAAGTGCGAACTGTTACACCAGAAGGACTTAGGCATTGATCATACCATGTCGTCTGCAGAAAAGGCCATGGAGTTCTTAAATCGGTGAGACAGTACAACATGGTTTTATTTGGAATTACTGGTCAAAATCTGACTATTGTTCAATCAAAACTTCCCAACTCGAGAAATGAAATATCTTGCCGTATTGTATACGATGATCCTTCGCTCGGACTATGTGCCATATCTCGACCTCATGGACGTCCTTGTACTACCGATGTTTTGAAAACTGATGCAATCATAAATTCCGAAATTGCCGATCTGAGGAGAGAACTCACATTTGGTGTGGACAAGAAGCTTGTTCTAATGATGCAAAAAAATGGTTTAGATTATTAAACTCTGAATTTTACATTGTCACTATTATTTCACCAGAATATGTCCACTGTTGATTCAGTTACAATCTGATATAGTGGTATTGTTAATATGCCACTGTCTTCATGGTATATGTAACTTCATGGTATATGTAAGGTTAACGACTATTACAACACCATTATGTTGTAACCACATTTTACGCGGAGAATGAAATGGATAATTGAATATTATACGGTGAAAATAATGTGTTACATACAGGCGACAAACTAATGTTGCTAGATTATTAAATATACGAAGTCACTACACGTTGAATCGTATTACGAACGGTAACAATGTTGTGACCGCATGTTACGCGGGCCGCGACATAGTTTTGTATCAGCATGTTACGCGGGCCACAAAAAAGGTTAATCGTATGTTATATGAGAATGACACAGGGATAGATGCAATAACTAAAGTTTGGGTTACTTCCTATGCCGTTAAATGTACGCTATCACATTGGGAATAATCAAATCACAAGGAGTAACAAATATACCCCGTAACAAGGAGACCCCAAAACGTCTAAGTGTTTTTATTTGTAACCGCATTTTACGCGGAGAACAAAATGGATAAATGTATGTTATACGGTGAAAATAATGTTTTACATGCAAAAAAATAATGTTTCTAGACTGTTAAATATACGCTGTCGTCACACGTTGAATCGTATAACAACGGTCACAATGTTGTAACCGCATGTTACGCGGGCCATGAAAGTGGTTCATCGTATGTTGAACGCTAATAAAACGGGGTAATATGCGATAACTAATGTTGCTAGACCGTTAAATATACGCTATCACCATGGGAATAACCATGGTGCAAACAGTAACAAATCAACACTGTAACAAGTAGACCCCAAAAAGTCAAAGTTCCTTCAATTGGAAGGAAACTGCTCACCCCGTTCACCCGCATTCTCGATAAGCTGACGTACTAGACTGATGCTGTCCGGTGTGTCATTGTAGATGACGTTAGCATCGTCATCTACAACGTGAGACAACATGTCGTTAGACTGATTAGACATGTGAGGAGTAAAGTGAATGAATTCACGTAGAATCAAGAAATGGGGCAGAAACAAACGAGAACGTTTCCCTTCGAGGAGCGCAGGCCAACTGACAACAACTCCACCGCGCTTCCCAGCCTTGCCCTTTATTTTGGTCATAGCACGAACATAGTGCAAATAATGTTGCTTCTGAATGTAGGGGGGTTTGTTGTCATATAGGTGACTATCATGGCGCATAATGGTGAGTCTCTTCGAAAGCTCTTCGGAAATATGGAAAATAAACTCAGCGGCCTCTTCACATGTCTGGTCATGAATGACTTTGTCGGCCTGGTATTTCAACAATTCTTGAGGGTCTGTAGGTGGCTTCTGCTGTTCGGCAGACGGCATCATGCTGCAAAGCACGAAGGAAGTAGCCATCGCCTGGATCACAAACTTGTCATGAAACGTTTGTGTCTTCGTGACGAGCATCTTCTTGTTGTCCCACTCAGGAGACGGGAACGTGCTCGCAATCACAGAGAGGACACTGTTATGATTGCGGGCAACAGAGGGGTGCGTGGGATGCCTGAGGTAAAGACTTGCGTTGAGCTCCCAAGCTTGGTGGTACCTAGCGAGTTGACGGGAGGACACATTGCCGCATAAGAACGGCCTTGATTGAGAGCCGTAGCTCAAGCAACGGGTAACAACACCTTCGAGTTTATATTGAAGGAAAGCACATACCCAGCCATAGATGGGGGGTAATGCATCTGGGAGTTGGACAACAGGAATCAAGGTTCGGAGTGATCGTTAAAAATGAAAATGAAACACAATAACAAACAAGCGGACTCACACAATTTTACGATGGGGACTCTAGTGTCCGTTTTCCCATGACACTTCTTGACATTGAGCTCATACATCATCTTCAGTTCGGTGGGTGTGTAATCTTCCTGAACTCTTCCTCATCAAATTCAGAATCTTTGTCTTCAGAGTCTTCTGTCGTGTCTTCAGGAGGCGATTTCAGTTGAGAATCGTCAACCGCCGGCTTGTCCTTGGACTTGGTAACATATCCAGTCGCCTTTCCTTTCGATGCTTTTTTCGTGGAAGACTTTTTCTTGGAGGAGGATGCCTTGCGCGTAGTAGCCGTGGTTTGGACCGCAGCGTCAGAGCCGTGCCCTTTCTCAGGGTCAGCGTTCACATCTTCAAAGGGGGCATCTTGAATGTCCTGGAGATCCATGTCTTCAGGAGGCGGTTTCAATTCATCATCAGAAACAGTCGGCTTGTCCTTCGCCGAAGACTTGACATCGGATCCCTTCACCTTTTCTTTGGATGCCTGTTTCGTGGAAGAGTTTTTCTTGAAGGAGGATTCCTTGTGCGTAGAAGTCGCTACTTGGCCCGCACTATGAGCGGGTACAGGCCCAGGTGCATCGTCCTTTTTCTTGGAGGAGGATGCCTTGCGCTTAGAAGTCGCTGCTTGGACTGCACCGTGTGTGGGTTCAGGGCCGGGTGCATCTGCCTTTTTCCTGGAGGAGGATCCCTTTCGCGTAGAATTCAATGCTTGGACAGCATCTTTAGCGGGTTCAGAACCGGGTGCATCTGCGTTTTTCTTGGAGGAGGATCTGGTGGTACGGACGTTGTCGTTTTTCGAGGATGCAGTTGGTTGAGGGCTCTTCTTCCGTCTGGCAGGCTTCTTGAGTTTTGCCTTCGGGGGTTAGGGGTCGTCAAGAGGAGTGGTGGTACACGAAACTTTAGGTTTCTTGGGTGGGGGACCTATACATGTCGAATGTTGGCAATGATACATTAGTCCATGTACAACATGCGGTGAAACAATGGTCATCATTGTATGTTACACGGGGAAACAGATAACACAAATCGCCGTATGATATGCGGGGAATGTATCCTGGTGAGACAAACGGTCACAGACAAGTGATCACCATACGGAATACGGTAAATCATGTATCCTGGTGAGAAAAACGGTTACAGACCAGTGATCACCGTACGGAATACGGTAAATCAGCGATCACCACACACTGTATCATTGGCATGGAAACAATCCGTTTATAGGATGGGGTTACAGTCATATAATCATCGCATAAAATACGGGCGATCGGGGAAAACCGACGTGGTCGAGGTCTTTGATGGAAGTAACACGTAAAATATGCGATCTCGTTCACAGCACATCCGCTAATCATACGATGCTGTCGATTGGTTGTAATATTTGGGTTAAACACACAAAACGAGCACGTACCATGAGGGGAAGTAGGTGGGGTCGGTGACGACTCAGCCTCATTTGAAAGACCCTCCTCCATGACTTTGTCGAACTGCTCAGTGGCTTGTTCGGCTCTGCGACGCGTAGCGGGTGATCCAGGAAATGGACGGGGCATGGTGAACGATTTTCAAGATGGATTGGATTGCGATAGTGTTGTTGACTTCAGATTGATTAGTGCCTGAGAATAATGGCCAATGAATGCGATAATACGGTTGCGGTTTGACAACCACAGTTCATTATACGTGTTGCGGGGGGGGATATGTGGACGGGTGGTGATGCGCGGTGCGATTACATTAACGGTGCTGCGCACAGTTGGTGTGATGTGGCGGAAGATTGCGATCGTGCAAAATGTTCTCGGCGATCAGCCCGAAATGAAAATGCAAATGGGTGAGAGAAAGAGATACCTTAAAAAAAGAAGATAACATAAATACATACAGTCATTAATAATGAATATAAGGGGGAGACACCATATCCGTAAATTATACGTTAACGTATGCGCTCCAAATAGTGGACCCCAAAGCTAAAATCCTATAGGTATGAACTGTGACTCACACCTTTACAGAGATACTCTAGTCATACTTGATGCGTTCAAAAAAATATTTCCCCCTACCTAGCTTTTTTTGTTTTTTGAGCATCTCAGCTTTTCTGACTCTCGAAACCAATCACACACATGAAGGACTACGACTACAACTACCGCTGCTACAACATAGTCAATAGTCATAGATGCAACATTACATCGTCAGCATCAAACTGGTTTACATGTCGTGTCTCCTCTTCGCCACGTAAGTACGTCTCTAGAGGAAGTACAATCTACTACAATAGAGACATAGTGATGAGGAGGTGATGACTACTTGTATTGTACCGTAAGAAGAGTGTTGTCCTCCACAACGATAACATAGAGACATAATGCAACAAAAAAATTTAAGAATCAACTCTTGCTTTTGTGCAATCGAACCAAAAATTGTCGAGATTTGGTGGGCGTCACAAGCGTCGTACGGGGACACCTTTCTAAACACTCGAAACTTCTTGGGAAACTCAGATGATGCACAGACTCATCGCAGAGATCGCATTCTGAATCCCGCCTTTCCAATTGAATGATAAATGGAGTCAGGCAAGGTATGACCGGGTTAACATAGAACAAAGCACTGGTATGAACTACCCTCACAATTTTGCGGATGAGATGTTATTGTTAGTCCTGTAGAGTCTTGTTCCTGACTCTTGCGGCGCTTCGGTGTTCTCGACAATCATACCGTAATGTGCGACTTCATTCTTGGCGGCTCTCTGAAACATTACTGCTGAATGCTCATAAATCGAAATTGAATAACAACTTTAATTCGACAAACAAACAAAAATCAACACTCGACACCGCACAACTGACTACGAACAAAGTGTCAACTTATAAGATGAGGCTCGAACTTATGGTTCTACTGATTGCATCGGTGGCGATTGATGGTAAGTAGTTGTTTGTTCAAGACATGAACTAAAAACCTTAACAATCTGTGAGTTTTGTTTTGTTCATGTTCATCTAATCCAGATGGTCTGCATTCTACCTTTCTTTCTGAAGCCTACAACATGCGTGGAACTGATGATGCGTCGTTAGACCACTCGGTAAGTGGTGTTCATAGGATTGCCTTTCGAGTTATTTCAACCGTGTGTCTTTGATCGCAAAGGCAACTCATGTACTTGAATGTCTCCACTCATTGCACAGACGAGAGAGCTTCGTTTCCGCCGCCGATATCCGCGAAGGCGCAAGGATGAACTCACCGTGTTCCTTGTTGAGGACGATAACAGGAAAAGAACCAAACGTTGCACTGATTACCTCGCTGATGAGCTTTACGATTGTGTCGATGTTCTAATCACAGACACCGATAGAGATGCTGATTGGGGTGACTATGTCTACTATATTGACGACGATACCGATTGCGATGATGCCTTGGATGATATTGAAGATGATATTGGTTGCACCACTGGGTACCGTCGGTACAGGTACAATGGCGCATTCAGGAGGTACAAGTATGACAGAAACAGGTGGTGGTAAGTAGCTGTCAGTACCAGGGTGCCGGGAACAAACTTAGTATTGCTAATGCGTCTCGCTATCGTTATTATATGTGTTATTATATGTGTTTCTCTAGGAAGCGCAATCGCGACGACGACGATGAAAAGAGCAAGAAAGATGACGAGAAAAGCAAGAAAGATGACGATGACGATGACGACGATAATGACCGTACTCACAGAAACAGATGGTGGTAAGCAATCTATTGTTGTTTGAGTTCCTCGCCCGGCAGATCATTTTCTTAATGTGCTATTGTACCTCGGTCCCATTTAACTGTAGGAATCGCAATCGTGATGACGATGGGGATAACGACAATAGAAGCAAATATTGGTGAGTGCCTTTCGGTCGCCGTCTGAAGTGAGTCCGTAGCGCTCCGCTTATTCGCCTTCGTGCTCTGATTTGGTACTTTAGGAACCGGAATCGCAACGACGGCGATGATGGGAAGAAGGACAAGCAAGATACCAACGATAATGATAGTGGCCGAGGCTATCACCACAATGATCAACGAGAAAATAATCCCAGGGGTGCAGATGATGATACCGATCCTCCTCGGCGATATGGCAACTATGGCAGAGGCGATCCACATTGAAAACATTAATCGTGTCATGTAATGGCAGGCAATCGTGCTGTTTTGTTGACGCTACGAAACTATACTTCATCAAACATGGATTACAAGTCCTGGTTGCTAAACGGTTGACGTGTAGTTGCTTATCCGGAAATTATTGACTGATCACTTTCGCAAATTGAATACTTTTTGTTCTTGAAGTACTGCCATTACTTCACGTTTGTGTCTGTAGCTGTAAGCTAAATAAATGAACTGCGATTGTTAATTAGCATTCGGGGATCCTTTTTTCGAGGTTGTAGTCATGTTTCGATCTGCATAAAACATCAAACACTGTTTGATGCCATCTTCTGTATTTCAGAGCGGCTCGAGCATAGGTGCCGATTCGTGCAGAAGAAGTGGCAGTTTGTGCTAATTAATGCCGCCAACGCCATATATCTGGCGGTCGTTCCTGGAAGAATCTCGACAAAAGGCAAAAACCAAACTACGTGGTCCAAGTTTCATGGCCGAAAAAGTAATTCTTTTATGATTAATATCCTAAAACAGAATTGAATGAAATGGCACGCGACAGAAACAACTGGCGACGAAATAGATGGCATCGTTAAAAGGGTCTGATAAGTCAAACATGAATTGTGAAGTAAATGCAGGCTTGTTATCGGATGCGTTTCGAAGAAGCTTGCCCAACATCATCTGAGCTATCCATGACTTCATCGATACCTAATATTTCAGAAGAGGAAATGTAAGGAACAATGAGCGCTGACTGTGTCCAGAGAGTTAATTGATAACTCACCTCTCTTATTATTTTCGCGCTCTTCGTCTTGGGCTTCCTCCTCTTCTTCGGTAATTTCGGCAATGCAACCTAGGAACTCGTAGTGGATGATCTTTTCATCCTCGTCCGGAATGTTGCAAATTTGAAATGCATACATGTTCTCTCCTTCTGATAGCAAAGCTGCTTCTTCGCGGAATGCTGTTGGCTTGAAGCTACCTGACAGTTTGTGCCGTTGGTAGAGCTAAAGTAGTTTCAAAACATTACTGCTTCAGAAAAGTAAGGCAACTCAAGTAAAATATTTGAACGCTGTCGTGACGAACATACCTCGATCATGTTTTGGAGTGTATCATCGCTGGCCATATGCTGGAGGTTCTTCAAAATATGTGAAATGAGCTTGTCCATTGTAGTGAGCTCATATGATTGGTTACCAAGTAAACAGCGAACTCTGTCCTCGAACTTCCCCCCTTCCGATGCTTCTGATGATCCCCCACCTGCATCTAACAAGGAGTAAACAAGACCTACGAATGCGTCGTATCGTTTCTTTCCCTCCTTGGGATCTCCATCGTACGACAATTTTTCAACGTGTCTGCCAAGAGCAGTGTCCTTGCTCACGGCTTCAGCCAAGTCTTTAGCGATGTTCAAACGTCTTACAAGGATTTGATGAAGCCTGAAGAACAAGTAGAGGCATTGTGTTCCAATCATTAAGTTGTCATCCAAACGTTCTAATACTTCCGGATCATTTGCGCGGAGCTGATTGGTCAAATCTGATGATTCGACTGGGAATATTGTACAAAACACAGCATTCGGGGGCAAAAATCTCTTGGATCCTGAGGAGCAAGACAATTCGTACACGCCTTCATTTTCAAGATACTTCACAACTTTTGCTTCGCCATGGGTCGTTGATACCGAAGTGCCCGGAGGGAATGGCAGATGACCTGCTGTGGAAAAGTAGCCATTATGGTCACCAGGTAATTTCACATTCGGACCTAACTCCATTATGTTTCTTTCTTTTTCTGCGTTGTTCACGTGAGAACTTCCGCCGTCGTCATTAGTGCTGCTGTCATCCTTTTCAGCGTTGTCTGGATGTTCCGGAGTCAAAGATGGAGTGAATTTAGCTGCAGGGCCTTGCATCCAACAAAGTTCAAGCCCGAACCATGGTGCGAGAAAATCCCTCCACAGCCTGTAGCATCGTTCCTTATCAGTTGGGGATGCAGATCCTCTTTCTAGTGCAAAGGAAATAATACGGTATGCATCCTTTTGCGACCATGAATTGTTGCTGTACCTAAAGCTCAGGTGGGGTGTGAAAAGCGTTTTCGTCGGCTTTGGAAGGTCAGTAAGATCCATCTTTCTGGGAAGGGTACATCCCATGGTGACTTCGTAGAATGCCCCGTGTTCTTCCTTTGCTTTGTCCTTCTTGGCGCTGAGAGCTGCCTCTCCCTCTAGTCCGTTGTGTGCTGCACGGTCTTTGATTTCCGCAACAAGAGTACGAGTGCTTGTCGCTCTCTTATCTGTGGTCCTCCACGTGATACTGCGGTGATCCAAACTCCTGTAGTAATTGAATTCCGCCAAATCTTTCCACTTGCGATTCAGGGCCTCTTTGGCAGCACGCCATTCTTTATCTTTTTGACGAAGACGATTGACGATAATGGGAATAGCGACGGCAGGGTTTCTGAAGCACAAGTCAAGCATCTCGGGACCGTCGTCACCATAAATTCGCTTAATTGTATGTTTGTGAATAACACTTAAAACTCGTCCGTCGAGAGTGTACTGGTATACTTTTCCTCCCAGCCCAGACCCGTCAGAGCCTCCCCGAGAGATGGCGCCTTTCGAAAGCGCCTCATTCTTGGAAAGGAGTTGCAATTCGTCATAAATTTTAGACAGGCGCTGCAAGGTCGATGCGTTGCCATCAATGCACATGTCGATTTCAAACCTCATATCCTCACATCGAAATAGCACCTCTTCATACTGATTCTTTCGCATATGACGAAATGTGTAACTTTCCTCACTGCCCACCGGTAGACTAACCCATACATCATTAAGAACCTTGAGATCTTCCTCACTACGTTCACTGCACGGTGGATTCGGATAGTCACGGGGCAATGCACGATACGATGGCGTGCAGCGACGACAACGGCTGAAATCTATTTCAGACAAAGGGACGGAATGCCACGAGTCATCATGTGCGGGTGCATCTGGCGCTCCGATGGCAGTAATAATGCATTTGAATTGTTCGAATAAATCTCTGTTCTTCCCGAGAAGTCGTTCGACGTAACCTAGCATGTCGTTTCGTGACAAAATCTCTTGCGCATACATGTCTAAGGTTTTGATGAATTCAGCATATGCTTGGCCATCACGAGAGAAAGAGAAGAGGGCTGCCTTGACAGCATCAAAAAATTGGCGTTCCACGCCGGAATTGTAAACAAACACTTCATTCTTTTGAATGCCAGCTGATCCTGGCACTCGTTCCTGGCGATGTGTCGCCTAAAAGTAAACAAGAGTTACATCAGCAATCACAAGTATGAATCAATATGAAGAGTTGGTATGAAAATGAACGAAACACTCACATCACCGGGCTGCGTCATATCAATAAACTTTTGCGCGCCACCAGGAATAGGTGGAGGGTGAGGAGCATGCGGCTTGGTTGGCCCCTTCGGTGCACGCCACCCCGTGGGCGTATTTTTTGCCTTCTGGTTGCCCGCCGCGAGTTGTTCCGCCTCGAGCTTCGCGGCAGCTTCGACGGCAGCGCGTTGCTTTGCTTCTGCTTCGGCTGCTGCCCGACTGAGTCGCTCCTTGGCTTGCTCTTGTACAGCGTCGGGTAAGAAAAAGGTGAATTCTCTCAATAGATCGGGATGATCAGCAAACAAGGACGAAACTTGCTCCAGGACTTCTTTGATGCCGCGTTGTTCCTTCTGGTAGGTGTGTAAAATTTCAAGGAACGTGTGGTATGTTCTGGGCTGGCTGGCAAATCGTTTCTTGATGTTGGTAACATACATGATTGCATGATCAAACTCGACAGCCCTTTGTGCCATTTGAGGTGGTGCGTCAGGCATCTGAGTATTACCCATTTCAGGAAATGATCCCATGAACGTTTGCTGCTGCCTCGGCTGTTGAGGTGGCTGCTGAGGCTGCGGCTGTTGCAACAATTGCTGATTTGGCTGCTGTAGCGTTGGCTGATTCGGCTGTTGCAACGTAGATTGAGTTGGCAGATTTGGTTGTTGCAACGCTGGTTGCGTTGGCTGTTGCAGCGTTGGTTGCGTTGGCTGTTGCAGCGCTGACTGAGTTGGCTGCTGCGACATTGGTTGATTAGGCTGTTGCGGGGTCGGTTGATTTGGCTGTTGCGGAGTCGGTGGAGTTGGCTGTAACTGAGTTGGCGGCAGTTGCTGCATCTGTTTCTGCATATTCGGTGGCGGCCCCCGTCCCGCCATGCCACGACCCGGCATCGGCTGCATGGCACCCCCACGACCACGTCCTGGCATAGTCATGATGTGAATGTTAGAAGGACCTCCCGGCTGCATGGATGCTTGGGAAGATGGCATCATGGGGAGACCTCTCCCTGGCTGCGGCGTTCCACGACCGCCTGGCCCACCTCGTCCGGGAAGAGGTTTGGCTTGCATGAATTGCGGTCCAGGAGGCAAGGGCCTGACCGATTGTTTTTGTGGGAGAGAATGATGGGTGAACAACACGATGAGACAAAGTGCACGTGTAACAAGTGATGTCACAAGATGCAGTTGTCAAGACTTGCACCATGACATCATAAGGATACAACCTCTCCAGCAACACCAAACAACTACGGCACAATTACAAACAAGAACAACTCACGCATTCCCCGACAACCCCTGCGGAGGCAAGCCCGGCCCCACAAACACGGGCTCCAAATCCCTCATCTCAATCTTGTACCCCTCCGGCAAAAAGGTATTGAATCCCAAAATCAAATTATTATACCCCCGAAACAAGCTCCGCACCCTGTGAATGACCCCCACGGTATCGACCTCTTGCGCCTTGAAACACTTCATGATTTCAAGGAATTCGTTGTAGATGCGCGGTCGATCGCCGAATTCCAGTTTGACTTGGTCTAGGTAGAGGAGGGCGTCTTCTACCTTGAGTTCTCGGCCGGAGGGGTGCATTTTGAGGGCGGCTTGGTCTGGTTGTGGCGGCGGTGGCGGCTGGATTTGTCGGGCGGTGGCGGCGTGAAGTTGTTGCTGCAATGGCGGCGGCTGCGGTGGCTGTTGGGGCGCGAGCGTGGGCGGTTTTACGGGCTGCGGCGTTTGTTGGACAAACAGTGGCCGCGCGGTGCCGCCGTTGTTGACGGTCGCGTTGGCTGCCGATGGCGGCGGCTGGCCCAAACGAGCCACTGCGGCCGACGATGCACTGGACAGCGAAGGAGGCTTGGGATGCGTGAGAACGGACGCTGGGGGGAGGACGCGAGGCAGCGGTTGGAGGGGCGAGGCCTTGTCGCTGCTCGCGGCGGGAGCGTTGACGTTGAGGCGCGGCGCGGCAGCCGGGTCGGCGGGGAGACGCATCATGGCGGCGGCGGAAGCTTGGGGCGGCAGCGCGGCGGGGGGCAGGGAAGTGGCCTTTGGCACGGGTTTGAGAGGCCCGTTGTTGGGGATGCCGTTGCCGTTGTTGCCGGCGTCGTTCGGTCGCGGTGTGGCCGTGATCTTGGCCGCAGATAGAACGAGGGGCAGCGGCAGCTGGCTGGTAGGCGACGGAACGACTGCAGCTGCCGCGGGCTGCGGAACGAGCTGGCCGGCAGCCGGGGGAGGGGCAGACGGAGACGACGTTGGCGCGGCGTTGCCGCTTGTCGGTGGGATGGGTGCCCCGGCCATCTGCCCCGACGAGGACGATGAAGAAGGAGGAATGGACGACGAGGACGACGACGACATGCTTGGCACTGACAAGGCGACTGTAGCTGATACTAGGTGACCTACGAATATTCGATGATTTTCCTTACCCTAATCTGGCCGTCTGTAACAGCCGTGGGCCGGTAAGGACAGAATAGTATAGAGCTGTCCACCGTGGGTGGAAGATGGAATTGTTGATGGTTGGAAGCGCAGCGAGGGAGGCTACAGTTTGGGATGACGGTACGGTAGAATAGTGGTTCTCAAAGTTTTTTTCCTCAGATGCGATCTCTTCTTTTTTGCTACAATAGACGGAAAATTACTTAAGGGCACTTACGTCAGACGTCATGCGAATTTTAGACATCACATCTGAGGGTCAGAAAACTATGAGATCCCTTTTATACGATTTTTACATCATCAGACGCAGTAATTACCTATCTATTTTATTTTTTTTGCTATTTTTACGTGGCTTCACAGATCTCGCCCATTTTGCTCGGAGCCATGCCTCGTCGCAGCACTCCCTCGCGACTGCTGTCATCACTGGCAGAGTGTGCCGGGATCGTGCTCGTCGATTATTCATCGCGGACGAGAATGTTACAATTCATCTGGAGAAGACAGCGTGATTAATATTGTGTTGTAATACAAGATTAATTTACAAAGTATACTTTTATTGCCCAAAAACTACATGCATTAGAACCAGTTCTTAGTTTAAAACATAACCATTAAAATTAGTCCAACTACAATCTAGAAGCTCGTCGACCGGAAGATTGTCGACTCGAAGGATGGGAACTGCAGAATCTTCGTGCACCGAAGTGGCGCAAGGACGGGATGGGGAGGTGCTGATGAAGTGGCCATGGTGTTTTGATGGGGCGAGATTCGTGCGCACGACCGTGCGAGAATTGTCGATGTTTTTTTAGGGGAGATCACGATCGATCGTGAATAAAAGTAAACATCAGATCTGAGTGATCGCATCTGATCTAAGCCAAAATCGGCTTAGATCAGATGCGATCACTCAGATCTGATGTTTGTCGCTAAAAACGAGCCAATTCTGGCATTAGAACACCCAAGGGACTTGCGAAATGTCCGAAGGATGCGACAAAATGCCTCAGATGCAATCATCTCCTGTACATACGTGACCCGGTATGTTACGTCACAGAAATTGGCGGAGTGTCGATTTGGAGATCAGATCTGAGGAAAAAAAAAACTTTGAGAACCACTAATGAAACCGAGGTGCGGATAAAATTCGTCATGTTGCAAGCTGTTGCAAGTATGGTAGCATACCCAGTAATAATAATTTAAGACAGCCAATCACGTGGGAAATAATATGAGATACCTTTTCCGGCAAAAGGATGCCTTTCGACACTGACGCCTCGCGCCACACCCGCAACTAGGTATGGTACCGTATCGTAAAACCCGGTTTATGGGTGTACACACATGTAAAAAAGATACATTTAGGCCTAACACTAACAAATACATCAAATAGCATCTTTAGACTCATTACCCATTCGACCCTTAAAACATAGCTTACCGTGTATACCAAATTATAAGTACCACCGGATTATAAGTCCCAATGGGCTAATTCTATTGACATTTGTGTATTTCCGATGTTTACTCCACTCTAACTAAACTAAAATCATCATGGTTAGCTTCGTCTTGTCATCAGTAACACGCCCATATGTAGCACTCCCCGTGACTCCCGATGGTTGCCGAGAAACCTCCGATGCCTTCGGAAGTCACTACACATCTCGTGCACATGGTGGAGGGGTGGACAGCACGGACAAGCAAGGGCGGGAGGGGTACAATAGGGTACAATAGGCCTACCTTGAAGTAAATAGGGTAACTTTCAAAATACCAATAATTTTTCACCGTGTTAAAAACGCTAACTTCAGATTTATTATAAGTACAATCCAAATGTATCTTTTGACATTTGTGGTACTTATAATCCGGCATATACGGTAGTTGGTGTTAGAACACAAAATGGCCTATTTTGGCTGGCATGGTTGGTACGGAAAACTGACTGAAAAGCCCAATCCAAGGCTTAAGGAGCGTTCCAATATGTCTCAGGAATGTTGAGCTCCATCGGGGCTATCCAGTTTTTGGTATTACCCTTTCTACAGGCTGTTGAGTGAAAAAAGTCCAATGAGAAATTACCAAATTTTAGGTGATTATTAATTCCTACATAAATCCGGCTGTATTGAAATATTCCTTTTTCGCGCCCAAATTGTGATGGGTCATTCTGACAGCACCAATGTATGCCATCACTCCTCCGTCCCTCCCAAGACATGTAGTACACCTTCCATCCTCACCTACTTTCTAATCTTGTGAGCATCGGATCCATCACTTCCTACTCTCTGTGGCAGTGTTTTCATGTCACTCATTACTCTCCCGAGGTCAATTACTACTCGCGATCAAGTTAATCCCTCATCCTCGCCCAGCTGGATTCGAGAATCTAGCCGCCCTTTACTTCACGCACAACGTCGCGATTGCAACTTCTTGGTCACAATATTCCATCGCGCCATGATACATTTCACGATCACATTACTGCCTACTCCCTGCCGAGAATTGTTTCTACCTGTGTTCATTCTTCTAATTTCCTTCCACGATCGAGCAAGTTGCAGTGATCGAGCAGCCCTTCTGACACATTCTTGATCGGGCCACAACGTATCTCCACCAAGCACATCAATAGGCTAGATTCATGCGCATTTGAAGGAAAATTCTCAGAGATCTCCCACATCGATTGAAGTCATGCCCAGGTTTGCAACAACCAGTCCTTTGAATAGAATCCTATGCAGTTCTACCGCAAGGGGGCTGGTACAAGATGGTGTCTGGACAACTGAATTTACCATGTGACAAGGACGTCATTAAGGATCTGCACAGTGGGAATCTTCAGTCTCTATCCAATCTCATCAATCATAGCCTAGGTTGCAAATTCCAATTTTGGTTACTGTCCCAAAAACACAGTAACCAGTAACCAATCGTAATTTCTGCAGTAATTACTGTAGGTTCCGGTGAAATTACTGTGTCACAATGCAACTTTTTGGGTCCCGTTATGGTAGGAGTATATATACTCCTACCATCCATATCGACAGTAATATTACTGTTAAATAATGAAGAAAAATTACATTACTGTTGTTACTGCTCAATTCTTTTTACTAAGGCTAATTTACAAAGTACTGCATGATACACTATTGCACTGTAATTCTGCAGTATTGTTCTGTGGTGCTACAGTAAGAGTAGTGTTATATTCCTGCAGTAGGGTTATACAAAGACTGTTATCTATATTGTAATAATATCAAGTAACACGTTCAATTACATAAAACAATTAGTTAAATAGTGTTGAAGCACCCCACCCATGGGAAGAAACCTTATGGGGAAAAGCGAATGACTTCTCCTCTACCACCTTGCAAGAACTTGAGGGAAGGGGTAGAATAAAAATGAAAGAAGTATGTGAGAAAACAAGTTGCTTCATAAAGATAACCTGCAAGCTCACCTCTTTTGTTCATGCCATGAATCTGTGACAATAGGAGGGTGTGAGGGGCATGAAGGGGTGGTGTAGCACAAGGGCTGCAGCTATACCCTTATGGAAGGGTAAAGCCAGGGGGTGTTTCTTTTCAATCGGAACAAAAATTTAGCTGCAAATGAGGTTATTACAATTTCAGAAGAAAAATGAACAGACTCACGGCAAGGGGTGGGTCAATAGATCCGTGTGGTCCTAAGGCAGAGGCAGGCCAAGGCAATGACTTGTTGGATCGGCCGCCATTGAGCTAGGAGTCAAAATTGCAAGGTGAATGGGGTGAGGATTTCTCAATCATCAAAGTTGGAGAAACAATATTATCACAAAATAGAAAGGACTCACGGCACGGGGCGGGTCAATAGATTGGCATAGTCAATGGGCAGGGGTGGGCAAAGGCAATGAGTTGTTGGGTTGGCCGCCACTGAGTAGGGGTCGAAATTTTGAAGTGGATGGAGCAGGATTTTTCAATAGGCAACGTTGGAGAAACAGTATTAGCACAGAAAAAAGCATGAGGACTCACGAAACAGGGCTGGTAATTAGATTTTCATGGTCAATGGGCAGGAGCGGGCCAAGGCAATGACTTGTTGGAATTGCGGTGAATGAGATCCGGTTCAAAATTTGATGTGGATGGGGGTAATTTTTCAATTAGTGAGATTGGAAAATTAACAAGATCACAAAAAAAACAAAAGAACTCACGACATGGGGTGGATCAATAGATGCGAGGCAGGGGTGGCAACAGATGACTTCAGGGCGAGCTTGAGTTCAGGGCAAGCCAGAGTTAGGAAGGTGACCTAAGCCAGAAAGTATTTAAAAAATCTTGTTGTAGACTTTGCTGACTTTGTTTTTATGAGCTTAATATAACTGTACAACTGATGAATGAGATACTAGTTATCTCATGCATAAAAAACACAAATGATCATGGGAGAGATTGGCAGTGATTTGTGGCAGTTCCATGACTGGCTCATATTCAACTGCCCAAAGGAACTGTCCCATGGGAAGGTTCCTGAGAAGGAAATCTTCCATTGGATATTCAACCTAAGAAAACACCTACAATGTGTATGGTGGAGTTCTGGGAAGGAAAATCCTATTTGGATATGATTTCTGAGAAACTCATATCTTATGACTTTTGAGTCCTTCCTCTGTATCAAACAATGTGAAGGAGACTTATGGAGTTCCAGCTGGAAGCTCCAGATTCTTGGCCTATGTCACTCGCCCCACGAATGGAGGGTCAGGTGAGGTGTGAAAAAACCTTGTCTTTGGAAAGGAAAAATGGGGAGGCCTGTTTTGTGAGCGGAAGACACTTGTTTGTGTACCAATTTATACTGGTAATACAAGACTTTCCTGGCTGAGTAGTGACTACGAAGCATTATTTCAAGCGTAAGTGTTAGTGGAGAGAGGAGTAAGAGTGATTCACTGACATGTTCTTTATTTTAAGTGTCTGTAGTGTCAAAGTATGGTGTTACTCTCCTAATGTTTAATCTTTCTGATTTTGTTCCGCGGTGAACCCTGATAGTACCATTCGTATGGACTGTCGATATAGTCCAAGGATCTTTATGGTATTTGCTTTCTGATTTGCGGAGGATACCTTCTTTGCGAAGAAGTACTCTATCACCAATTTTATAATCCCAATCGGCGCGAGACTTGTTTTCACGTTCGGTGTTGCGATCGGTTTGGCGTTGCCTATGGTCTCCTATTTTGTTCCAGTCAGCTAGGAAGGGAATGTCAAACAGCATGTCCCTGCCAAATATTGCTGCACCTGGAGAGGCTTTGAGTACCGTGTGGTATGTGGAGCGAACGGCCCATGCAGCATCTGTGAGGAAGTCTGCTATGTCACTAGGAGCCACTGTATTGGCCATGTCTAATTCAGCGGTGCGGAGCATTGTCATGATTACTTGATGCATCCGTTCTAGTATTGCGTTCGCTTGGGGTTCTTGATGCTGGTTGGCTTACGCTTGATACCGTATGAATCACATAGGGTTTCAAATTGAGCTTGAACTCGCTTCCATTGTCGTAAATGATTACTTGACAACGTGGGTAACGGCTAAACCAGATCTTGTTTACTAAAGAGCCAACTTGTGCTGATGATTTATCAAAGTATGCTTCTTTAGGTTTATTATGTGTGTTAGTACCCTTGAGGCCCTTTTACCCTTGGGAGTAACAGAATTGAATTCAGTTACCGGTAGTTCCACAATTTCGAACCAACTGGTAGCTGGATCTATCATTGTGACACACATAAAGTCAATTTCAGTGCCGTCTTTGCCCTTGAGAGTGTATGGTCCGATTAGGTCCACACATAGTACCTCCCAGGGGTTTGATACAACCAATTTTGTAGGCAATTTACCGTACTTATGTTGGCGTCGTTTGTTGACTTGGCATTTATGACAATTTTTGACAAAGGTGCGGACAGAGTGTCTCAAACCTTTCCAATACATCGCAGCGAAGAGTTTCTTCGAGACGGGTTGTCCCTGGATGCTGCAGGTAGTGATGGTACCACTGTACTGCTCGCTGCTGGAGTTCCTGTGGGATGACAAGTTTGCCATCTTTGCACAGTACTTGAACATTTTCTACCAGCTGAGGTTTGTATGCCTCCAGCAGGCTGAGTTTGTCCAGCATTTTATCTGTTTGTTGAGCTGCGGCAATCTCCCGAACTGTCAGGGGATAGATCGCATTCTCTTCGCTGCGGTTAGCAAACACAAAGTTCATGAGGTCTGAGTGTTGTGCTGGGGATGGGTCCTCTTCTGATTGCATAGTGTAATAACACCAGCATTTGGTGAAGGTCATCCAGTTTTCCTTGACGTCCTTTGTTGGACCAAAGTCAAGGCGTGAAATCGCATCCGCAACTGTGTTGTGGATTCCTTTGATGTACACGATTTCAGGACCATATTCCTCTAGTAATAAACGCCAACGGTAAACCCTGTCACAGGTTAAACCGAGTGCATCTTGCATGAGGTTCTTGTGGTCTGTGTAGACTACAATAGGCTGGCCCCACAGCATTCCTTTGAATTCTTTGAGTGTTTCAACAATGGCTAGAAGTTCAATTTCGGTTACGCTGTATTTTTGCTGACAGACAGAGAGTTTTCTGCTGAAAAATGCAATTGGCCGGTTGTTCTGAGTAATGACGGCTCCAAGTTGTCTCTTGGATCCATCAGTATAGATCTCAAACCCTTTTGAGTAATCAGGGTAGGCCAAGGACACATCTTTGGCGATAGTGGCCTTTACGTCATCGAATGCTTTTTGATGTTCCTCAGTCCATTTCCAGGGTTTCTTTTTAACCTTGAGAAGTTTGGATTGTTTGGTATGACCACACTCGCCTACGAGGCTTGTGAGTGGGGCAAGCATTTCGCTGCGCCGTGCCCAAAGATCTCGATAGTATTGGACCATGCCAAGAAATCTACGGAGGTCTTTGACATTTTTGGGCGGTGTCAGTGCAAGTATCGACTGTACCTTCTTGGGTTGTGGTTTAATTCCCTCTCGTGAGAGGATGTACCCAAGATATTCTGTTTCAATGGCACAGAAGTTTGATTTGCGAGCATTTACTTTTAGGTTCGCATCTTGCAGTCTGGAGAGGACCAATTCCAATTTAGCCAGGTGGTCTTCCAGGGTTCCCTTGGTGATACATAGTAGATCATCAATGTAAGCTCTTACGAACTCAAGGGTGGCCATTAGTTCCGTCATTTTCGATTGAAATATGTCCGGAGAACCAGCAATTCCCATTGGTAACCTGAGGTAAGAGTACTTACCCCATGGAAATATAATGGTGCAGATCTTGGATGCATCTGGATCCAACCTAATGGTGTAGTAGCCCATGTTTAAATCAAGGGCTGTGGCAAAAGTGAAACCTTCTAACTCTTGCATGACTGTACTAATTTTAGGTAACGGGAATGGTTTTCTAACTATCCTTTTGTTTACTTCTCTAAAATCACTTAGGAAACGTACAGTCTGATCTTTTTTTGGTACTATGAATGATGGTGAAGCCCATTCAGATGCGGGCTGCCACTGTAGTACCCCTAGGTCACATAGTCTTTTGAGCTCTTTCATGAGAGTCTCTTTTACTGAATGTGGCACTGGGTAGGCTCTGCCATGGTACGGTTTTGCACCTTCCTTCAGTTCGAAGGAGACAGGCTCAGTATTCCAATCACCTAGTGTACCATCAAAGAGGTCCTCATATTTACGGAGGAGCTCCAACAACTTATTTTGATCTTGTAGACTAAGGTGAGGACAATTGTTGTCAACAACTGATTGGAGGTCTGCTTTTTCATATTTTGCATCTAAGATGTGAACTGCACGCTGAGTGGCTTCCTCAGTACTACGTGGTTCATGAATCATGCTGTGGTTAACTGACCAAGCTTTTTCAATCTTAGAGCTAGTTGACAGACTGTTGATGTCTCTCATCGGCAAGATGATCTCATCAATGGTAATATCCTTTGTTCGAAAATCTAGAACAATTCCAAGCTCTCTTAGTGTTTTTACACCTAAGATGAGGTCAAACGCTGGCTTAGCCATCTTTTTACCATCATACTCCACAACATCAGGTTTAACTGTGTATTCCTTGCTGTTGGAGTACTCTAGGAATTTTAGAGTAACTTCGCCTCTTCCTTTGGTTTGGAAGCACCCATTCGACGTGTGCCAAGACTTTGACACCTGCCTAGTCAAGTAGGGAAAACGCTTGGTGGTTCCTTTTTCATGGAACATGAGGTCACCATCGGAACCAGTGTCCAATAGTACTCTCAAGAAGTTGTTTTTGCGACTCCTGGACAAGTGTTTGAGTTTTGTCGAGGACTGACTTCCAGTCGCTAATTTTTGTACAGCTAGTACTGCTGTTACTGAGTCCATTGATTTTTGTGGGTTAGATGGCTCAATTGACTTTGATTCATGTAGGGTGTCCCTCACTGAGTTGGGATCTACATCAAAGTTAGTGGACAAGTTCGAGGTGTCTTTGAGATTTTTCAAAGTTACATCCACTAAGGGACTCGAATAATCCGGAATTAAAATTTTGTCATTTAATTCTAATTTTGGTTTACTGGTAGTTTTTATCGGACCAGGGGTAGTGTAATTGGCTAACTCGTGGTTAGTTTTAATTTTCTTACAACTAATTTCATTTTCCCCGGTACTACCCGACCCAACGCTTCAGGATGAGTCGGAATCGCTGTCACTTTCTTCGCGACGGCGACGTTTCTTGCCTTTTTTGTTGGCTTTCTTGAGAGACTTCTCAAGTTTCTCCATGCGAGCCAAGACCTGGGCGTAGGACTTCTTGGGGCGACTATCCTCGCGGGACTTTCGTGCAGCTTGCCCGAAAGTACCTCGCGTAGGAGTTCCGTCTTTGTTGTACCGGCGACACTCCGCGGTGTTATGCGTGGTGTGTGCGCCCCCATGCTTTTTGCATAGCTCGCAGTTCTTGTCTACGCGCGTATACTCCGTGCGTGCTTGCTTGGGCTTCTTGGGAATTCGTGCGCCTAGCGCGAACTTCTTGGAGGGCTGTTCAGCTCCTTGGGCCTTTGCAGGCTTAGAAGACGACTGCCTCTCATCCACTGGGTGCGCCACCTCAATTCGCTCAAGAATGAGCAATAGAGGCTTAACCCCTTCGGGATAGCACTTCTCAAGCAAGTGGTACTGGTCCTGCCACTTCAACGGACACATGCGCAATATGTGGCATGCAAGTTCCGCGTCAGTGAAGGAGTAGACCTGTTGGGTCTGTGTACTAGCGCTCGGGCTGTAATACAAGCACGGGAGGTCTTCCACGTAGTTGTTCAGCTGCATCACGCGCTGCACAAACTGACGCACCCGAACCTTGTTGGGCTTCTTGAGGCAATTTGAAATATAGAATTTCAAATTTTCGCCTGCGTCATGTGCGAAACACGATTGGAGGTGGAGTAACTGGCACCTCCTGAATGACTCGGACGTCTTGCCCGGTGACTTCTTCCTTTCGACTCGAAGATGTCATGAAAGGGACTTGACTCTGTCTGCTCCTTGACAATTAAGTCCCAGGGCTGACGTGCCTCCTCAGTGAGAAGGTTGGCGTAGAGTTGAAAAACTTCTAGGGCCGAGTCGGTCATTTTTGTCCTTAAGGCGAGCATGTCGGCCTTTAGGGAGAGTGACTCTGCGGTCTTTTTCTCCTTCTCAGTCTTGCTGAGGGGGTCATCGGCAAGTTCGCGTAGAACAGCCTTCCAATCACCTTTTTTCGAGTCATATGCCTTTTCGGCATCATCGCAGGCGGGAATTAGACCCATTTTCTTGGCGGTACTATACGCCTTGTTCACGTGCAGTACAAACTGCTCGTTGGTACCGTGTCCGGACCAAACCGTGACTCGGGTTTCTGACCCATTTGCGAGGGTGCACTTGAGGGTCTCAGGCTTGAGGTCCAAAGCTTCTTGGACTGGGTCCCGATCCGGCACATAACGGATAGGGGCTTTCTCGCCACCCCTTCCGCGCTCGCACTCTTGGTTCTTAAGCCCTATAGGGGCTATTTTCTCAGCAGACATTCTTGAGAGGGCTGCTCCGAGACTTGTTCCAAGGAAAAGGGTCTTGTAGGAGCTTCGTGGCGGTTCGCACTCGAAGGAGACACGATTGGCACGAATCTTGTTGGCGGCGGGATCACGTAGTGCAGACGTGGTGCTACTACTTACCGGCGCACGAAAGACGGTGGCTCGACGGGCGAACACGTGGATGCTGAACGCTGGACTGTCGGAGGACAGACGCGACGGTGTTGAACGGACGGTGGTCGGCTCGATGGTGACGGACGGTCGAAGGACAGTGCGGCGATGGACAGACGGTCCAAAAAATTCGCTCGAGTAGGTTATCAATTGATAGTGACCTAAGCCAGAAAGTATTTAAAAATCTTGTTGTAGACTTTGCTGACTTTGTTTTTATGAGCTTAATACTACTGTACAACTGATGAATGAGATACTAGTTATCTCATGCATAAAAACACAAATGATCATGGGAGAGATTGGCAGTGATTTGTGGCAGTTCCATGACTGGCTCATATTCAACTGCCCAAAGGAACTGTCCCATGGGAAGGTTCCTGAGAAGGAAATCTTCCATTGGATATTCAACCTAAGAAAACACCTACAATGTGTATGGTGGAGTTCTGGGAAGGAAAATCCTATTTGGATATGATTTCTGAGAAACTCATATCTTATGACTTTTGAGTCCTTCCTCTGTATCAAACAATGTGAAGGAGACTTATGGAGTTCCAGCTGGAAGCTCCAGATTCTTGGCCTATGTCAGAAGGTTCTACTGCATTGGGTCGGCGGCAAGTGGAATCAATTGATTAGATAAATAATATCTGAAAACTAAAAATAAAGCAAATAAACTTACTGAAAAAGCCGCAGCTGTCGATCCACCGTCACAACAGCAAAAGGGTCGTGGCGGTCGCGTGGTGATTGAATGGGTATTGTGGAGGTATGGATATGGATGATTTCCTGTGTCGGAGCAACGGCAAGTGGAATCAATCAATTGGATGGGAAAAATAAAAAAACGCAAATAAACTCACGGAAAAAACTGTAGCCGTCGATCCGCCGTAACAACAGCGAAAGGATGATGGCAGGCGCGTGGTTATTAGACAGGTATTTGTCAAAATATGGAGGATTTCCTGTGAAGGGGCGGATTTTTCCCGTGGTTGTTGACTTTGGGTTGGGGCAGTAAGTGAAGAGCTGCAGCAAGTGCGTTAAGAAGGGCAATCAACAACCAGCCATGCGTCACAACAATGGACAGAAGGACAGACTATGTTCTGGATACCTATTTGGTGGTTACGGCAGGTTACTGTAAGGTTCCGTGTCACAGTTCAATCTAAATTGTGACAAAAAAATCTAATTACTTCACAACTTTTACAGTAATCCTCGACGCACAGTAATCAAGTTACGGCCCAAAATTATTCCGGAGTAATGCGGAATTCTGCTGGAATTCCTCCGGAATTTGCAACCTAGATCATAGCCCATCATGACAGTCTAGTTCGTTATCTGAGGATTTGGTGGAGTTAGATGTGGATGATGATGGAACCGACAGTTTGGATGTAACATGGACACCATCCATTAATGGTGAAGAGACCGATGAGGAGATGGATCTTGAAGATAACTCATCAATCTGGCAGGAAGTTCCAATGAGATTTGATGACTTCTCCATTGACTTCAATAAGGTTGATTCTGATTTGGAGTATGGGCACCAAGAGGAGGTGAAAGAGCTCAAGAAGAGAGTTCTTCGAGAGTATAATACTGTTTCAAGTGAGAACGCCAAGATGGCAACAGTCCTCAATGCCAGCCAAGTCATGAATACTGTTTACAATTCGGAACTCCTTTTCAGTGTTCTTGGTATCCAGAATAAGTCTTTGGTAGTGAGGCGGATGGAGCCCAAGGATGTGAAGGAATACGAAGTGATTCTTCGTGTATTCTTTGGTTTGTGTTTCTATGCATACATTCTGTCAGATGTCCTGAAACATCCCATGTCGTACCCACTTCTTGTAGAGAGCCTAAAGAAATTGAAGAGTTGCCACTCATCTCTGCAGCACAAGATCACCAGAATGAATGATTTACTGCACAGTTTTGAGGGACAGAATTCCGGATCCAGTGCAAGGAGTGATTCAATTGATGTTGATAGTGGGATTTTTGGAGGCAAGTATATGGCATTGATAGAGAGCTAGAGAAACTATTCAGAGATGTTGGTGGTAGAACCTGAGATATCTGATTCATTGACGGGTCGCTTTCATGCCACATGAACCATCATGTCAAGTCGGCAAAGGACATACTCACTTCTGGACTCATGATCATAAAGGGAACGCACAACCCAAATAATGTGCATTTCCCTACCACTACCATCCATGGAGATCGCGGGTACAATGACAACGAGTGCTTTGAACTGAACGAAAGTGCAGACATGGGTTTTCTTAACAGCACAAAGTGTGGGCCATCACCGGCATTCAAGTTTGGGGCCACTAGGTACAATAGTGCTCGTGATCAGAGAGAGATTCCAGAAGACAGTCCTGTGTTGTCGTTAGGTGCAGTTTGTTCTGTTGGCATTGCCGTGTGCCATTTTGTTGCATACAGGAATGGTTCTGGAAGGGTTACATTCCTTCAAAGCACAATACCATTGCTTAGTTACGGGTGGTTTGACTATGTCACTGTTACCAAGGATTATGAATACGCCAAGACACTCTCCAAGATACTTCGGAAGGAACGGTACAATAATGATTATTACAATCCCAAAGACTATTGTCTTTACGTGATGTTGCCATCCAAGAAATCTTTGATTCTCATTGCGTATATGCGGTCTGCAAATGGCAAGGTGGTGATGAGTGGTGCTACATGCGAGCATTCACACTCACCTCAACACCATGCCATGCCATATTGCCAAGGACCGATGAAGGGCTATCAGATAAAGAGCAGGATCTGCTGAAAAAAGATTTGGGCCTCACAGTGAGATCGGAAGAGGACATAGAGTTGGATGTGTCTTGGCAATACAAAGAAGTGGGAGAGCTGAAGAAACTGTCAAACGAAGAGCTGAAGAAAATCTGCAAGTCATATGGTCGTACGTTTTCGAATAAAAAGAAAGATGAATTAGTTGCGATGGTGAAAGAGGCTCCTGTTGAGACTCAGAGCACTACGGAGATTGAGAAGATCTTGAAATACTCATTTCTTCAACCCCTTTCACAAGATGATTGCTCTGTTCACTGCTCACAAACTGGGATCCCTCAATGAAGAGAGGGTGCGATCAGCAATTGGTGCTATTGTTTCCAAGCTAGGGTGGACACTGGTGGATATGTTTGAGTGCGGTCTGCTTAGGAACAAAATCAAGGAATATTTGGCAACTTCGTTGGATGGATGGTTAGTCATCAAATATGACTTATCCGACGATCCTGAGTATAGGATGACAGTGATTCAGAAGACAAAGGACGGCCGATGGAACGGAGGAGCTACAATTGTGGTTTGGAGATTAAAACCCCCTTGAGCAAGAAAACTCTTCAACACCAGGTACGGCAGGCTCTGGAGTTATATGGTGCTTTTTCGCAATGTGAATTTGGTAGTGATGCCTTCAAGCAGCTAGTCTACAAGCCAGAATACCGAGTTCAAGTCTTGCACCATGGTTGGTTGCTATTTTGACATACGTAGTTTTTGTGGTTGCAGGAACAACCAAAGTTCACTATGCTGTCCTCATTTGGTTTCCAGAATCAAAGCCTTGGAGTTATGAAAGTCATGTTGTCCCGTATTTACAATCGGAGTTTGAAATGGGCATACACTGCATCATCAGGTGTTCAGGATTCTGCCATTCCAGAATTTTGTGAAGAGATCATTTCTTCCAAGTCATACCCAATTACGAGGGAATGTGTGCTGTTCTCGTGGATAATTTGGAAGAAACTGTGGAGTATCATCCAGAAGACTCTATTGCCCCTGTCATCGCATTATGAATCCAATTCATGGATTGATACCAAGTTCGCCTTTTGCAGGTAAAGTAAGTGCGGCTGTCACTGCCAATGATATTGACAGGCACTTAGATAGTGGAAACTTGGAGTGGCAGAAGACGGCTTTAACTTGCATGAGAGAAAGGATCACCCGCAAAAGCCGTTACAAGTTGAAGAGGTTTGTTGAAGATGAAATGTTAAACAAGATAAGATTGGACAAGACTCTGTTTCATATTCCTAAATCACATGGGAGTTACATCGACTCAAGAACAGGCAGGTCTACAACAAGTGGTAAAAAGGCAAAAGAGAAAAGTTATCCCAATCAGGATCAGCCGAATGAGTGTGGGAGTTCTCCAGAACCGATTGTTAAGAAGGTTCGGAAGTGTCCACCTTAATGTGTGGTGTGTTGCGCTATTGCTGATCCAAAAGATAAGGACTTCAAGATTTTTCAAACAACGATATACTGTTCCATGTGCCTTGTGAGCTTGTGTATCAAGAGGAAGGGAATCAGGAAGGCCTCTTGCTTTGAGATTTTCAACAAATCGGAGACTTATCCTACCTAAAGGGAAATCAGATGGCAACAGCGCCTCTGAAGGGAACACAAGTTCATCCAAGAAGAGAAAGGCAAGTGGGAAAATGCGACTTGATAGTTTATTTGATAAATATAGAGAAAACACCAAGAATCGCCGAAATACAATACTTAATTTCCCATACTAAGTAAACATAGCTTGGTATGTCTTAAATTACTAGTAATTTGTGTGGACAAAAAAAGAAGGCATAGTTTTGTATCAATTGTTATAAGACAAACTAATACATGAAATAGCAATTTTTGGGTCAAAAACGAAGGTGTTTTGGGGGGGATTCGCCAAGGATCAATAATGACTATTTGAGAGTGAAATATCATTACCCATCATTGGTAATGCTTCTGAACTCAATGTCTGACAACTTGTGTGGACAATTGGGGCACCCTCGTAAGCTTTTTTATTTCAAAATTACGATGAGCTGCGTCACCGTAAATATTTTGGACCGGGGTTAGCGTTCTTAGACGATTTGCAGTGGTGGGGTGTAAAACCGAGTGTGTAAAAAATATTTTGGTCGGAGTCTCAATTTACACACTTGGTCAGAGTCTCAATTTACATACTCAATCTGAAAAAATCGGCGTGCAGGCCAAGGAGGCAAAAGTTCAGGAGGCAAATATTTTTACACCCGGGAGGCAAACTTCTACACCACTGTGTAAATCGCCCCTTTCTACACCCAGTGTGTAAAAATATACACCCCAAGTATTCCAGGGTGTAAACGATATTTATTTCCACGTGTAACGTCAAAATGATCACAACACCCACTGAAAATTGAATACAATTGCAATCCCCATCCATCGCACACTCACTGCCTTCCATCACTTCCTGATGCTCTCTATTGATGATCATCATGGAAGTTCACTGGATTTGTATGTTTTCATCCATCGTCAATATCTACTGGCAGGTGACAGGAGCCGCCCATTATGTGCTTCCTGTTCAATCCACCAACCCTATTGCTGCGTCATCATGTCAAGAATTTCACAACATCACTATGATCACGACGCACGGCACCCACCAATAATCCCCCCAGCCTTCATCATCAATATCTTTCAATACATAAAATATTGTCAATAAACGATTTCATCAATCAGATTTGCACGCTGACATCCTCATTACACAACAATCAGCATAGTAGGAGTTCAAAGAGCAAAGAGTTGACTCACTTATTTAATTTTAAAGCCTTGAGATGGCAAAGTCTGTGCATCAACAAGGCTTCAATTGCGCAGAAACTGTGTGGCGGCACTGAGGCAGAGGTTACTAGAAACGAGGGAAGTGGAAAAGTGAGGGCAAAGATTACATTGTTCGAGAAGGCGATGCTATTCTTTCCCATCTGCCGGTTTGACGTCTAACTTCTGACAAGAAAGGTTGTTGTTCATGAGCATGAATAAGTGGTGATTATTAAGACACATCATCTACCAAGCTGGCATAAATATCAGTTGTAATTCGTAAAGTTTTTATTTATAATTAGTGGTTGAATGAGAGTGTTGCCAAGTTCAACTTCCTCACTTTGATCAAATCTATCCAGTTATCATTTTGTGCCACCATCTAGCCATTGCCATCTTCACCCCCATCATGCTACTACCGAACACCCTTGTCATTGAAATATTCAAGGTCTACCTTAATCTTTCCTTTCATCCGTTAGGTCCTTGTAGTAGCTAAATCATCTTCAAGATTCAAGATATCAAGGATAAGCATTGTAGAAATGCGGTTGATTGTTGATTGTCCAGGAAGGAAGATCCCATTCAGGTGCCCAAGCAATTCGTCTCATCGGTCATCCACCACTGTCATACCCTATGCCATCTGTACTATGTCGCCATGATGCACTTAATGATAATGAAGGGGAGAAGTTGACAGAAGCAAACAGATGCTCCTGTCGATAAGAATAGCCACATATTGCAGACCCGTCGCCCACCATCATGAGCATGAGGCTGACCAATGAACCCATGATAGCGGAGAGAGAAGAGAAGAGAAGAGAAGAGAAGAGAAGAGAAGAGAAGTGAAGTGAAGAGAAGTGAAGAGAAGTGAAGAGAAGTGAAGAGAAGTGAAGAGAAGTGAAGAGAAGTGAAGAGAAGTGAAGAGAAGTGAAGAGAAGTGAAGAGAAGAAGAGAAGTGAAGAGAAGTGAAGAGAAGTGAAGAGAAGTGAAGAGAAGAAAGAAAAGAGAAGTGAAGAGAAGGAAGAGAAGTGAAGAGAAGTGAAGAGAAGTGAAGAGAAGTGAAGAGAAGTGAAGAGAAGTGAAGAGAAGTGAAGAGAAGAAGAGAAGTGAAGAGAAGTGAAGAGAAGTGAAGAGAAGTGAAGAGAAGTGAAGAGAAGTGAAGAGAAGTGAAGAGAAGTGAAGAGAAGTGAAGAGAAGTGAAGAGATGGCATGAAATGAAGGAAACACACTCTCTAGCACAAGAGAGGGTGTGCAATCATTGAAAGGCGGGAGAGGCAAGATACGTTTATTTTAGAGTTCAAGGCAAATATTTGCTCCAGATTTGCCACTGTTGACTGCACGTCAGTTGCCGAGGAGGTATATTTTTACACACTGATAAGTTTCAGTGTGTATTTTTTTACACGCTTGGTTTTACACCCCACGATTGCAAATCGTCTTAACACAGTGGGTATCCGTAGCACATAAATATTTTTACTCTATTGTACGCTGTGGGTATTGTAAAGTAGGTATTACTAGCAGCTGGTGCAAGATGTTTTAGCAGCAGTGGGAGCCTACAAACTGGAAGAAGTCTTGCTTTGTTAAATAATATGACAGCAGAAGTGACACATGGTCCTGGTAAACTGATCAATACCTGTGCAAGCTCAATTTGCATATCTGAGCTTGTGACACATGATTTGGTTAACTGCCTTTGTTCCTGATTAGTGCGACCACTCATAAGGAGAGGTACAAAATGTTGTTTGTTATAGCATAACATCAGAAGCCATTTTTGGAGCTTTGTAGGTTAGGAATCTGCAAGAAGTATTTTGTAGCACAACAAAATTCATTGCTATTGAAAGCAAGGGCATATCTTCCATATAATTTGATATCATACTAGGGTTCATAAAAAGAAAAAATGTGGTCAACTTGTCTCCGTATCACTATGTCAATCAGTGATGTCTTGATCTACCTAGTTATTCTATGATGTGTACCATGCTACCATGTAAACAAGATTATGGGTAACATCAGTCTACAAGTAACATTGGGCAAGTCTCACGGGCATTTGAGATTGTGTGGTATTTAATCCACTCAAATGGAACTAAAACCATCATTCTGCATCACACCAGCAATATACACATATGTAATGCGCCAATTCTGTTGGAAGTCCCACGACTCATGTACATGGTATTGGGGTGGACAGCATGGATGAGAAATGCAGGAAGAAGGCAGGACAGGTACAATAATATTGCTATACCTGATGGAATACGGTAAGTGGTGAATATACACATAATTTTTACCCTGTTTAAATCACTAGCTTTGGAAAGATACAATTAACACTCAAATGTATCTTTTAACATTTGTGTTACTTATAAGTCGGCTGACATGGTACAGTAATACGATTGCATGTTGCACCATGCTGTAATAGTATGCTTTATATAATATGTGTAATTGTATTTTTGTAAACTAGCACAATTATATGATGGATGCATCTGCCATCTTATGATTACATGGGTCTACAACAAAGAAGGCCTTAAAAATGAGGGTAACAATACTATACAAGGTAACCTTTAACATGTGCAATAAAATATGGTGGAATGAGGCAGCACTAGCCAATATCATATTGCAAATGTGGCTAATAGAAATGTGCTACCAGACATGGAAGATACTCTGAGGTGGCAGAGGAACTATCAAGATTTGCACTGGTTTGTTGACATGATCTATCTAGGCATCAGGTTGGAAAGCAGTTTTCCATATTTTCTAATTTAAAATCAGATTCTACTGATGTATTCAGTTTTAACAGCAGCAGTATGTATGTTTTTCAAGCAATACAATGTTTCCCTTTGTTGGTACAGTTTACATTTTTGGCAATGTTCAATCAAAATTCTTCGTTATTCTACTGTTATTTTGTACAATAATGTTTAACAATGCATTAGACTAAACATAACAGTTTTATGCTCAAAGCCCATGAGAGTCTAGGTCCTCCCAAGAGGTTTTGGTACATTTTGCTCATCTTCTGTTAGGAGTGTATTCTGATCTCATTTCGTTCATAGGTGCACTTGGAAATTGAACTTGATTGGAAAGTGCCTCCGCGAGTGCAACAGCCATGGTGGTCATTTTAGGATCAAAGCGACCGTGCTAAGACTTGATCGGAAAGTTCCTCTGAGAGTACAATAGCCATGGCAGTCATTATAGGAACAAAGCGACCACACTAAGAAAGGCCTTCAGAATAGCTGTGCCCGTGCATGCCGTGCTTGCTACGAACAAAGCAACTGCGCTAAGACTTGATCGGAAAGTGTCTCCACAGGTGCAACAGCCACGGCGGTCAGTTTAGGAACAAAGTGACTGCACTAAGAAAAGGCCTTTGTGTTAGTGCATCCGGTGTGAATGGAGCAAGTGCAGCACGCACGCTGACTGGCTTCTACTGTTATATTATTTTTCTTTAATGAAACAAGACTTCTTCCTTTTTGCAGGCTCCCACTGCTGCTAAAAAATCTCGCATCGGTTACTTGTAATAAATAAATTATTTTCTTGTTTGACATGACTGTGTAGTCATGATCTTTTGATCTGTTGTGACATATGCCAAGAATTTGGAGCTCCCAGGTGGAACTCCATAAGTCTCCTTGACTTTGTGTAACACAGAGGAAGGACAAAAGTCATAAGATATTAGTTTCTCAGAAACAATATCCAAATGGGATTCGTCTTCTTAAGACACCACCATACACATTGTAGGTGCTTTCTTAAGTTGAATATCCAATATAAGTTTTCCTTCTCATTGGACAGTTCCTTTGGGCACTTGAGAATGGATCAGTCATGGAACTGCAATAAATCAATGCCTCTCTCTCCCATGGCCATTAGTGTTTTGTTGATGGATGAAATAGCTAGTATATCATGCATCCCTTGTACAGTAGTATTAAGCTCATAAAAAACAAAGTCAGCAAAGTGAACAACAAGATTTTTTAAATACTTTCTGGCTTAGGTCACTATCAATTGATAACCTACTCGAGCAAATTTTTCTGGACCGTCTGTCCTTGGACTGTCCATCATTGTCAAGCCGACTCACGTCAGCCCAACACCATCGCATCTGTCCCCCGCCAGTCCAGCGTTCAGCATCCACGTGACCGCCCGTCAAGCCTTCGTCTTTTGTGCACCGGTAAGTAGTAGCACCACATCTGTGCTACGTGATCCTGTCGCCAACAAGATTTATGTCAAGAGTGTCTCCTTTGAGTGTGCACTGCCAAGAAGCTCCTATAAGACCCTTTCCCTTGGAGCAAGCCTTGGAGCAGCCCTCTCAAGAATATCTTCTGAGAAGATCGTGCCCATTGGGCTTAAGAACCAAGAATGCGAGCACGGAAGGGGTGGCAAGAAAGCTCCTATCCAATATATGCCGGACCAGGACCCAGTTCAAGAAGCTTTGGACCTCAAGCTCAAGTCCCTCAAGTGTACCCTTGCCAATGGGTCAGAAACACGAGTCACGGTTTGGTCTGAACACGGTACCAATGAGCAGTTTGTACTGCACGTGAATAAGGCATACAGTACCGCCAAGAAAATGGGGCTAATTCCTGCCTGCGATGATGCTGAAAAGGCACATGATGCAAAAAAGGCAAACGGAAGGCTGTTCTAGGTGAACTCGCCAATGACCCCCTCAGCAAGACAGAGAAAGAGAGAAAGACCGTAGAGTTGCTCTCCCTAAAGGCTGACATGCTCGCCTTAAGGAAAAAATGACCAACTCGGCCCTAGAAGTTTTTCAACTCTACGCAAACCTTCTCACTGAGGAGGCACGTCAGCCCTGGGACTTAATAGTCAAGGAGCAGACGGAGTCAATTCCCTTTCACGACATCTTCGGAGTCAAAAGGAAGAAGTCACCAGGCAAAATGTCCAAGTCATTCAGGAGGTGCCAGTTACTCCACCTCCAATCGTGTTTCGCACATGACGCAGGCGAGAATTTGAGATTCTATATCTTGAATTGCCTCAAGAAGCCCAACAAGGTTCGGATGCGTCAGTTCGTGCAGCACGTGATGCAGCCAAACAACCATGCGGAAGACCTCCCGTGCTTGTATTACAGCCCAAGCGCAAGTACGATGACCCAACAGGTCTACTCCTTCACGGATGCCGAGCTTGCATGCCATATTTTGTGCATGTGCCCGTTAAAGTGGCAGGACCAGTACCACTTGCTTGAGAAGTGCTACCCCAAAGGGGTCAAGCCTCTATTGCTCATACTTCAGCGAATTGAGGTCGTGCACCCAGTCGATGAGAGGCAGTCAACTTCTAAGCCTGCAAGGGCCCAAGGAGCCAAACAGCCCTCCAAGAAGTTTGTGCCTGGCGCACGAATGCCCAAGAAGTCCAAGCAAGCGCACACAGAAAAAGCATGGGGGTGTGCACACCATGCACAACACCGCGGATTGTTGCCATTACAAGAAGGACGTAACTCCTACACGGGGTACTTTTGGGCAAGCTGCGCGAAAGTCTCGCAAAGATAGCCGTCCCAAGAAATCCTACGCCCAGGTCTTGGCTTACATGGAGAAACTTGAGAAGACTCTCTAGAAAGCCAACAAAAAAGGCAAGAAATGTCGCCGTTGCGAAGAAAGCGACAGCGATACGGACTCATCCTGAAGCGTTGGGTCGGGTAGTACCGGGGAACAGGAAAATAGATGTAATAAAATTAAAACTAACCATGAGTTAACTAATTACACTACCCCTGGTCCGATAAAACTACCAGTAACCAAAAATTGGAACTAAATGAAAAAAAATTAATTATGGATTATTTGAGTCACATAGTGGATGAAACTTTGAAAAATCTCAAAGACACCACGAACTTATCCACCAACTTTGATGCAGAACCCAACTCAGTGAGGGACACCCTACATAAGTAAAAGTCAATTGAGCCATCTGACCCACCAAAATGAATGGACTCAGTAAGAGCAGTACTAGCTGTGCAAAAATTTGCGACTGGAAGTCAGTCCTCGACAAAACTCAAACTCTTGTCCAGGAGTCACAAAAACAGCTTCTTGAGACTATTGGACACTGGTTCTGATGGTGACCTCATGTTCCATGAGAAAGGAACCGCCAAGCATTTTCCCTCCTTGACTAGGCAGGTGTCAAAGTCTTGGTACACGTCAAATGGGTGCTTCCAAACCAAAGAAAGAGGCAAAGTCATTCTAAAATTCATAGAGTACTCCAACAGCAAGGAATACACAGTTAAACCTGATGTCATTGAGTATGACAGAAAAAAATGACGAAGCCAGTGTTTGACCTCATCTTAGGGGTAAAAACACTAAGAGAGCTTGGAATTGTTCTAGATTTTCGAACAAATGATATTACCATTGATGAGATCATCTTGCCAATGAGAGACATCAACAGTCTGTCAACTAGCTCTAAGATTGAAAAACCTTGGTTAGTTAACCACAGCATGAATCATGAACCACGTAGTACTGAGGAAGCCACTCAGCATGCCGTTCACATCTTAGATGCAAAATAAGAAAAAGCAGACCTCCAATCAGTTGTTGACAACAACTGTCCTCACCTCAGTCTACAAGATCAAAATAAGTTGTTGGAACTCCTCCGTAAATACAAGGACTTCTTTGATGGTACACTAGGCAATTGGAATACTGAGCCTGTCTCCTTCAAACTGAAGGAAGGTGTAAAACCATACTATGGCAGAGCCTACCCAGTACCACATTCAGTCAAAGAGACTCTCATGAAAGAGCTCAAAAGACCATGTGACATGGGGGTACCACAGTGACAGCCCGTATCTGAATGGGCTTCACCATCGTTCATAGTACCAAAAAAGTCAGACTGTATGTTTTCTAAGTAATTTTAGAGAAGTAAACATAAGGATTGTTAGAAAACCATTCCCGTTACCTAAAATTAGTACAACCATGCAAGAGTTAGAAGGTTTCACTTTTGCCACAGCCCCTGATTTAAACATGGGCTACTACACCATTAGATTGGATCCAGATGCATCCAAAACCTGCACCATTATATTTCCATGGGGTAAGTACTCTTATACCTCAGGTTGCCAATGGGAATTGCTGGTTCTCTGGACATATTTCAATAAAAATGATGGAACTAATGGCAACCCTTGAGTTTGTAAGAGCTTACATTGATGATCTACTATGTATCACCAAGGGAACCCTGGAAGACCACCTGGCTATATTGGAATTGGTCCTCTCCAGACTGCAAGATGCAAACTTAAAAGTAAATGCTCCCAAATCAAACTTCTGTGCCATTGAAACAGAATATCTTGGGTATATCCTCTCATGAGATAGAATTAAACCACAACCCAAGAAGGTACAATTGATACTTGCACTGACACTGCCCAAAAATCTCAAAGACCTCCGTAGATTCCTTGGCATGGTCCAATACTATCAAGATCTTTGGGCAAGATGCAGCGAATTGCTTGCCCCACTCACAAGCCTAGTAGGCAAGTGTGGTCATACCAAACAATCCAAACTTCTCAAGGTTAAAGGAGGTTAGTGAAATGGATGTAATTAACAAAATCTTGTCTTTCTATCTTAAGACTTTACATTTTATCTTTATTATTAAATTAACACTTAATTTTAATCTCACTTAAAGACTAACATTATCATCATCGTAGTGAACCTCAAACAATGGCTCACCATTTTCAATTGCCAGCTGAGTGACAACACAAATAGCTGCAAATACATTACGATGATTCGCTAAATCGTGACAAAAGACCTGCCTCAAAATCCCCCATTGTTTGAATCTTTTGTTAACCGTTTCATGCCGGTTCCTCACTTGCTGAGTCATCGCCGCCCTCTCAACTGGCTTGGCAATAGATGCCGGGCATTTCGCCCGCATTGGTGCCTCCGCTGCGTAACCATCATCCGCCTCCACATGCTCATTTGGCTCCAACCAAGTAGCTAGCGCCTCCCTAAAAATGTCCAGGTCATTGTATTTTCCGGGTTTCCACGGACCGCAAATCCAACAAATGTCTCCTCCCAAAATAGAAACAGCCACCTCGTACCGAAGGCCAGACCTCCTGAACTTGTATGAATACCAATCTTTAGAGGTCTTTGACCTCTGAAAATCTGTCCCATCGACACTCAAGAGACAGGTGTTCCCCTTGTCATTTTTGAACCTATTTTCGAGTACAATCTTTTGAGAGATTGAGAACCGATTGAGAACAAGCAATAGGTAAAATAACAAGTATGTAACCAAAAACTTACCACATGTGCCTCCAAGGAAGCCATGGCTTCTATGAGCGGCCAGACATATTTCCTTAAAGTCTTGGGGTCGACCGCGCCCTTGGTCCCTCCTGCTGTCAAACATGCTACCTTTTCACTCGGGTAGACTTGCATGAAGAAGAGAGACCAGAGAAGGTGAAGGATCTGGCTTTCGCTTGGGAGAAGAGTGAAACGCTGAAGGAGCTGCCAAATGAGAAGGGCGACATGTGCCCCGCAGCCGAAGAATGCACGGAAACGCCCTTCTTCAGAGAGCTCAGAACCAACTCGATGGCCAGAGCGGTTCTGAAGCTCTTGACCGATCATGTAGAAGTCGGTGAGTGATGGGTCGATGGTACGGGATCGCTTCGCTCCTGGCTGGTCTCCGGCGTCCGGCTGGTAGGTGGATTCAAACTTGTCGCAAGCATCAGGGGGGTCCATGGCACAGCATTGGCGTTGGCGGTGTGGTGGCGTTGGCGTTGGCGGTGTGGTGGCGTTGGCGTTGGCGTTGACAGTGTTGTGGTGGTGATCAAGTTGTTGTTTGTGTCTGGCTGAGTCGGTAGTCAAGGTGTGTGTGAGCGAACACGTGGGGTTGATTGTTGCTTGATAGGTGCTGGTGATAGTGGTTGGTGGTGGTGGTGGTGAAGTGGTAGTTGTGGTTATGGTGGTATGGGGTCAGGGTGTATTGCCACTAAAAGGATAGGATCTACTCCGAAGGATCAGATTACTTAATTCTATCCTTTTCTTGTAATCTTGTCCGTTTGGATCAGATTTGCTATGAAGGATCAGATTACGAATTTTCTACGTAAAATATACTGGTTCCAACGTAGGAAGGATAGAATCTGCTCCGAAGGATCAGATTACTTAATTCTATCCTTTTCTTGTAATTTTGTCCGTTTGGATCAGATTACTTGACTAGGACTGAATAATTTTTATTCCGTTTAAGGTATTTATTTAGGCCTTTTACTCGAAACTTGCGAGCAAGATCGGTGTGACATGACCGTTTCACGCAAACCCATCAACTGCCGATGCCATCAGTCGCACTCATCAGTCGCACTCATGTACGGCGAGCAGCCATGAGCAGCCACGAGCTGCCACGAGAATCCAACCCACAGAGCTCACAATTCGACGATGCCACCCAAATCCACGAGAGTAAGGAAGTGGAGCCAAGCCGACGATCAAAAGCTCCAAGACCTCGTAAGGCGAAAAGTAAACGGAATCAGCACCAGCAGCGCCAAGAGCAACATCGAGAAGCTCATCAAACACTGGCCCGACCGGAAGAAGAACTTCAAGTCGTTTGGTGCGCTGGTCCGTCCCAAGCTACAACAGCTTGAACTGGACGGTTATCTTTCGCACACGCGAGAGATTCACGAAGGTGAGTCTTTTTCTTGTGTCAAGACGAAACACTTTTCAAGCAACTCACCTCATTTACCTTCGTTGACAAAGACGACACAGACGACGAAGACTACAACGAGGCTTCAGAAGCCGACGTCAGCCTCGAGTCCTTCGATCACATCGGCGAGGACGAGCTCGAAGACATCAAGCAAGACAACACCATGCCTACGCCCAAGACCGCCAGGATGAAGACCGTACCCAGGCCCGTGGCGCGCAAGAAGTCCCCCATGAAGGACCTCGAGGAGAGGTTGGAGAGGTCCAACCTGAAGGAGGATGCTGATGGCATGAGCTTCAGCATCCTCCTCCCTAAAACAAAGTACGAGTTCAGGGAGGGGCGCAAGGATGTCGTGGTGTTCGAATTCACCTCTTTGCTGCCCCCTGAGTGCTTGCGTCACTGCAAGGTATTGCCTGGGGGCAAAGAGCTGTCTCTGCTCTTTGGTTTCCCACATGAATTGACGTCAGCAAGGGCTGGTCGTAAGTTGTTGGAGGCTAATGGGACCAACTACAACGCGAACCTTGCACAGGTCACTGCTCGTGCAACACAAGTGGAGCATCATGTAAACTCCCGTTACGACACTGAGGACCCTAATTGTGACGGGGACCCTCAAGTCATCAAGCTGCCATTTATTTGTGAGGAGGGACTCGTGACTGGTGCGAATCTATGTTGGCACAAGTGGCACAAGAAGGGTGGGCGGGTGGAGTATCGTGGACGATTTCATGAGCAGTTTTACGATCTCTTGGAGATCAAGATCGTATCTCAGCATACGTACACTGCTGGGCCTGAAGCGTCTGTACGTCATACTCTCGCTGACAGTGATGACAGTGGGGAGGAAGAACCTAGTGATAACGAGTCAATGAATGGGTTGTAAGATTTTTTAACATTTTATCTGTGGTGGAAAAACTATGTAGTTGTTGATAAAAAATATTTAATTTGGCAAAAAAGTGAATTTCATCTTTTAACCCTAATTTCCCTAACCTTCAAAAAGAAACCTTGGAAATGGACTGAGCAACATCAAATAGCATTCGATGATGTAAAGGCCACTATCGCCAAAGATGTGTCATTGGCCTACCCTGATTACTCACAAGGGTTTGAGATCTATACTGACGGATCCAAGAGACAACTTGGAGCTGTCATTACAACTGGCCAATTGCATTTTTCAGCAGAAAACTCTCTGCCTGTCAGCAAAAATACAGCGCAACAGAAATTGAACTTCTAGCCATAGTTGAAACACTCAAAGAATTCAAAGGAATGCTGCGGGGCCAGTCAATTGTAGTCTACACAGACCACAAAAATTTCATGCAAGATGTGCTCGGTTTAACCTGTGACAGGGTTTACCGTTGGCATTTATTGCTAGAAGAACATGGTCCTGAAATTGTGTACATCAAAGGAATCCACAACACAGTTGCGGATGCAATTTCACGTCTTGACTTTGGTCCAATCACGGACGTCAAGGAAAACTGGATGACCTTCACCAAATGCTGGTGCTATTACACTATGCAAGCAGAAGAGGAAACATCCCCAGTCAAACACTCAGACCTCATGAACTTTGTGTTTGCCAACTGCAGCGAAGAGAATGCGATCTATCCCCTGACGGTTAGGGGGATTGCTGTAGCTCAACAAACGGATAAAATGCTGGACAAACTCAGCCTGCTGGAGGCATACAAACCTCAGCTGGCGGAATATGTTCAAGTACTGTGCAAAGTTGGCAAAGTTATCATCCCACAGGAGTTTCAGCAGGGAGCAGTGCAGTGGTACCATCACTACCTGCGGCATCCAGGGACAACCCATATCGAAGAGACTCTTCGTGCTGCAATGTATTGGAAAGGTTTGCAACGTTCTGTTCGCATCTTTGTCAAAAATTGTCATAAATGCCAAGTCAACAAACGACGCCAACACAAGTACAGTAAATTACCAACAAAATTGGTTGTATCAAACCCCTGGGAGGTACTATGTGTGGACCTAATAGGACCATACACTCTCACGGGCAAAGACGGCACTGAAATTGACTTTATGTGTGTCACAATGATAGATCCAGCTACCAGTTGGTTTGAGATTGTGGAACTACCGGTAACTGAATTCAATTCTGTTACTCCCATGGGTAAAAAGGGCCGCGAGGGTACTAACACACATAATAAACCTAAGGAAGCTTACTTTGATATATCATCAGCACAAGTTGGCTCTCTAGTAAACAAGATCTGGTTTAGCCATTACCCACGTTGTCAAGTAATCATTTACGACAATGGAAGCGAGTTCAAGCTCAATTTCGAAACCCTATGTGATTCATACGGTATCAAGCGTAAGCCAACCAGCATCAAGAACCCCCAAGCCAACGCAATACTAGAACGGATGCATCAAGTAATCATGACAATGCTCCGTACCGCTGAATTAGACATGGCAAATACAGTGGCTCCTAGTGACATAGCTGACTTCCTCACAGATCCTGCAGGGGCCGCTCGCTCTACATACCACACGGTACTCAAAGCCTCTCCAGGCACAGCAATATTTGGCAGGGACATGCTGTGTGACATTCCCTTCCTAGCTGACTGGAACAAAATAGGAGATAATAGGCAACACCAAACCACACATGAAAACAAGTCTTGTGTTGATTGGATAAAATTTCCGCAAATCAGAAAGCAAATACCATAAAGATCCTTGGACTATATCTACAGTCCATACGAATGGTACAATCAGGGTTCACTGAGGGACAAAATCAGAATGATTAAACATTAGGAGAGTAACACCATACTTTGACACTACAGACACATAAATGTAACAAACTGTTTGTGAATCACTCTTACTCCTCTCTCCACTAACACTTACACTTAAAATTATGCATCGTAGTCACTACTCAGCCTAGAAAGTCTTGTATCACCAGTATAACTCAGTACACAAAAACAAGTGTCTTCCTCAACAACAAAAGGCCTCCCCATTTTTTCTTTCTCCACGAAAGGTTTTTCACACAACTCACCTGACCCTCCATTTGTGGGGGCAAGTGACATAGGCCAAGAATCTGGAGCTCCCAGGTGGAACTCCATAAGTCTCCTTGACTTTGCGTAACACAGAGGAAGGACAAAAAGTCATAAGATATTAGTTTCTCAGAAACAATATCCAAATGGGATTCTTCTTCTTAAGACACCACCATAGACATTGTAGGTGCTTTCTTAAGTTGAATATCCAATATAAGTTTTCCTTCTCATGGGACAGTTCTTTTGGGCACTTGAGAATGGATCAGTCATGGAACTGCCATAAATCAATGCCTCTCTCTCCCATGGCCATTAGTGTTTTGTTGATGGATGAAATAGCTAGTATATCATGCATCCCTTGTACAGTAGTATTAAGCTCATAAAAAATAAAGTCAGCAAAGTGAACAACAAGATTTTTTAAATAATTTCTGGCTTAGGTCACTATCAATTGATAACCTACTCGAGCAAATTTTTCTGGACCGTCTGTCCATTGCCGCACTGTCCTTCGACTGTCCATCAATGTCAAGTGTGACATAGGCCAAGAATCTAAAGCTCCCAGCAACTTCCCGGAAAACCTGTTTTTTGGCAATAAAATGTATCCAAGTAACGCCAAGTGGTCTTTTTTTCTCGGAACGGAGAAAAAATACTCCGTCCAACCCTCACGTCATGCGGGAATGAACAGAGAATCCACGAGTACCTGGTTTCGGTGAAACCGAGTGACACCAAGTGAAACCAAGTGACTCGAAAGTGACACCGAGTGAAACCAAGTGAAACCAAGTGAAGTTGAAGTGTAACCGAGTGACACCAAGTAACACCGAGTGAAACCGAGTGACACCAAGTGACGCCAAGTGACGTAACACCAAGTCCGAAAGTGAAACCGAAAGTGACACCAAGTGAAACCGATTGACACCAAGTGCGCCCTCTTTAACGGTTTAATAATTGTAGCCTACGTGTTACATGTGGCGTTCTTCTCTAAATTAGTCAAATTTAGACGAAACACGTGACACCAAGTGAAACCGAGTGACACCAAGTGAAACCGAGTGACACCAAGTGAAACCGAATGAAACGGAGTGACACCAAGAGACGTGACACCGAGTCCAAGTGACACCAAGTGAAACCGAGTGACACCAAGTGAAACCGAGTGACACCAAGTGAAACCGAGTGACACAAAGTGAAACCAAGTGACACCAAGTGAAACCGAGTGACACCAAGTGAAACCACGTCACTCGGTTACGCGAACAAGTAAGGCCAAGTCGGAGAAACGGACTAGTTTTGAAATTTTCCTTATCCCGGTACCCGAAGCGTGACACCGGGTCACACCGAGTCCGTGGTTTTCCAGGAAGTTGCAGGTGGAACTCCATAAGTCTCCTTGACTTTGCGTAACACAGAGGAAAGACGAAAATTCATAAGATATTAGTTTCTCAGAAACAATATCCAAATGGGATTCTTCTTCTTAAGACACCACCATACACATTGTAGGTGCTTTCTTAAGTTGAATATCCAATATAAGGGTTCCTTCTCATTGGACAGTTCCTTTGGGCACTTGAGAATGGATCAGTCATGGAACTGCCATAAATCAATGCCAATCTCTCCCATGACCATTTGTGTTTTGTTGATGCATGAAATAGCTAGTATATCATGCATCCCTTGTGCGGTAGTATTAAGCTCATAAAAAACAAAGTCAGCAAAGTGTACAACAAGATTTTTTAAATTGACAAAGTATGTAGTATTTTCTCGGGAACAAGATCCTTCGAGGACTTGAGTATCTTTGGGAAGATCTTTTGTTGGTACGTAGGAATTGTCAAGCACGAAGAGGACACTGATGATTCACATAGGAATCGTCGTGCACACATGTGTCACACAATTAAAATGTAGAAGTGCCACCATAATTCTAAAAAATACCAACCTCTGCAACTGAGTTGCATGTTGGGGCCAGCAGGCCATCAGTTTTTGTTTTAAACTAGTAATTACCACCATGTCCACCCATCTCCGCCGCCACTCAGCCCAAGCCAAATCTAATCAGTTTATCAGACCCACCACTGTGTCGGTCGACAAAATCTCCGCCGCCCGAAGGCTGGCGTTGAGAGGAAGCGGATTAAGGACCTCCGACAAGGTCACCGCCACAGTTGCCACCGAGCTGGCTGATGAGTTGACGGCAGCCCTTGGGAGCTGTTTTGACACTCTCAGCGGGGAGGATGTCACTGCCATCCTCGAATTGAACAAGGCCACACCAAGTGTGGCTACGCTGGCCAAAGCCGAGCCCATGCCCAAGGCACTGAGCTTGTCCGACGGACTTGAAAAGCTCTGCCCACCTTCGCTGAAAGAGGCAGGTGGAGATGAAGCTGCCGGTTCTCCGAATGCCAGCGTAAAAGCTGTGCCAAAGGAGAAAGGTGCCCTCTCCTCTTTGGAGGATGACTTGTCCATAGATGAGTCCCCAAGTGGTGATGGGTGCACCTCTCCATGTGAGCTTCCGGTCGACTCTTGCCTAAATGGGTAGCGTACCCTTGGCAAATTGCTAAGGAGGAGAGGAGGCAGCAGTAGGAAACTGCGCATCCTTTTTCACCGCCTCAAGGGATTGTCCTTTCAAGGAAACCGGACATCCCTACCAAGCGGGCTGGTACAAACTCCTGGACCCACTGCTGTGAAAGCTGGAAGGCAGCAGCAGTACAGGAAGGCACAGAGGTCAGTCACAGTCGCAGATCCAAATGATCAGCCTGATGACAGAGACGAGGGTGACCAGGTGGGAAATGGGAACCCCGGAGGAAATGATGCGCCTACCCCACCCGCTGCTCCTCCCGCCGATCCACCTGGCGGTGGCGGCGCTGCTGCCCCCCGGTGGTGGAGGAGGTGACCCCGGCAACAGGGATGATGACAGTGATGAAGAGATGGACAAGGACGCTGAGAATACATGTGTCGGATCCACCGAGCGGGATTCGCCCCCTGAGGACCCCAAGAATGCGGGGACCGGCAAGTTTTACAAGGCCCAGACCCCGAATGGGAAGGCTATGGTCAAGATGTTCGGGAAGTTTTGGGACCTCACGGACCATGACACCAGCGCCATCGTGGTCTACTTTGGCATCAACAGTGAGGGCCGCCTGGCCGAATTCCACCAGGACCACTGGAAGGATACTTTCACCCAGTGGCAGAAGCGCCATCCCAACTGAGACGGGACTGAGCAGGCAATGGTGTTATCGCCCCAGCAACAGGACCACAACAAGTGTGCCGCCTGGGCCTGCCGGCATCATAGTCATGTTCTTTGGTCGATCGATTACTTCTCGGTCAAGAAACTCAAGTCCAGACACTTTGAGCCCATCCATGCCCAGAAGGAGCGCAAAGAGGAGGGGAGGATCACTGTGAAGATGATCCCCGATCTCACGGATATTCCCAAGTGGAATTCTATGTCCAAACACTTCCGAGATTTTGAGACATACCTCTCTCAGCACTATGTGGTTGAGGGTTTCTCCCTGGATTGGGTGGTATGATGGACTTTGTCCACAATTCGCTGGAGCTCGGTAGAAACTGCACATGCACAAAGCAAGGGTAAGAAGCCTGACTTTTACCGCCTCGAGGAGACTGACTATATTTGTTGGTATTTCACAAGGATTGTGCCTCGGAACAACTAGGTGCAGCTCCGGTGCGATGACCCAAAGGTCAAGGCAGACTGGGAGGATGGGAACTGTTCCATGCGCCGAAGCAACATTTTCCGCCACAATGATGCCACTGTGCTACAATTGGCTCGTGTGGCATTCGCCGACTCTCCTGGTGAGATTCATTTTATTCCCAAGAGAAGCAAGACATTGCAAAGCGACCGGCAGGCATATTTTGCTTGCAAGGGCCAATTTGTCGGCATCAATACTGCCCGCCTCGAGTGTGATCTTGTGCAAGACATTATCCAGAAGATACGGTATGAAGGGGAGTCACAAAGTTGGAATCTGTTCCAAATTTCACGCACAGATCCAAGTGATTGATGAGTGGGCCGCGGAGGCCTGACCACGCACATGTCTAACCAGGACCAAATAAGTGCTTTTCTCAGGACTGTCCCCAAGGATTGCAAGAATAGCAAACTTTTGATCGGTAAGGGAATCATCGAGGGTGACAGATCACAGTTCCCTGCCCTGGTTGGCAATATCATCTCTCACCTTACCCTGGCCATCAAGGCCAATGAGCACAGTACGTCTGCTGCCAAATGTACTATTGTCAATACGAGCTCTGCCTCTGGCCAGTGATCCGACAAGCTGTGTCGGCCGGGAAGTCGTCCCTTACGGCCCCCAGGAAGTTGCGTCTCATAGACGGTAAAGTGGTGGGGACCATCGAGGGCCTTCATTACTCCGAAGAGATATGGAAGGCCATGCGCTCTGAGCAGAGGGCGCAGTGCCTGTCGCTTTGCAAAGCCAAGAGCACCAAGAATGCAGCAAAGGCCATGAACACTGCAGGGTCCGGACCCGTCTTGATGGACGTCTCCAACCAACTAGAGGCATTGATGAGTGCGGTTCAATCTCTCGATTCCAACTAAGACAGCCGACACTGGTCATCGAGTCGTCATGCTAGCCCGTCGACGCGGTTCAAGCTCCCCTGAAAGGGAGAGGAGCTCCAGTCGTTCCCATGGCACCCATTGGTCGGAAGCGCACGAGGGACGCCGTAGACGCCGACGGCTTGGGACGTTGGTGGGATTGGGACCCAACGGTTCATGTGGGACACAGTCCAGGGGGACGGTTTATTGTTTGATGCTTGTCAGCTTAGCCCTGGTTTGGGCGCACATACAATGTGTGTAGCGTGCGTACTGTTAATTTTCCCGCGCTGCCGGCAGTACCCGGAGCCAAAGTAATGTATTAAGGTTGAGTTAGACTCCACACGCTGACACTTGTGTGGTGGGCCGACATGCCCGTGTAATCCATGAGCATCCCAATGTGGTTATGGTTAGTGGTTTTGACCCCTCCCAACCCCATCGAAAGGCTGAGGTTGTGGATGCTGCTGTCCGATATACCTGCCGCGACACAGGGGACCACTTGATACTGATGATCAACCAGGCAACTTATTTGCCTGAGGTTGAGCATTGCCTTCCCATGTCCCATGCAATGCTGGATGAATGGCAGGGCGATTCGTGAGGTCCCGCAGTTCCTCTCCATGAATCCCACTACCTTAACCCATTCGATCCTGATTGCCGACCCCGCCGATGCTACCCACCCTTATATCATCCCGCTACAACTTGAGGGCGTTATGAGCTATTTTGAGTATGCCCTTCCTACCTCTGCCGAGTGTGAGGACAATGATATTCCTCACTTGGAGTTAACGGCCACGACACCGGCCTGCAACTTCCTGGAAAACCACGGACTCGGTGTGACCCGGAGTCACGCTTGGGTACTTAGGGATATGGAAAATTTCAAAATTAGTCCTTTTCCCCGACTGGCCTTACTTGTTCGAGTAACCGAGTGTACTTGGTTTCACTCGGTTTCACTTGGTGTCACTCAGTTTCACTTGGTGTCACTCGGTTTCACTTGGTGTCACTTGGACTCGGTGTCATGTCACTCGGTGTCACTCGGTTTCACTTGGTGTCACTCGGTTTCACTAGGTGTCACTCGGTTTCACTTGGTGTCACTCGGTGTCACTTGGTGTCACACAGTTCGTCTAAATTTGACTTATTTAGATAACCATTACACTGTTCTTATTTCAAGTCTTTTTACCATAATATATAATTTCTCTGTACCACCGTGAAATACCTCCTATGTGTAAAAACCTTCTAAGATTAATACCTTTTGATGCCAAAAGGTCTAACAAACAGTAGAAATTAGATGAGAGACAGAAAATTTTCGCTGACATTTTTATTTTGGGTTTTATATTTACTGACCAAGAAAAGTTAAGAAGCAGTGAGCTAACATTCTCCTCATTCTCCACCTGTTTCTCCTTTTGTGCCTAGCCCTTCTGATTCAATTCAAATCCCATGTTTGGCAACATCAAACCAAGCACACAAAGATGAGGTACGTGACAAGGAGAGGGGGGAGACTTGATTTAAAGAATTATTTAGCAAGCTTCTAAAAACCAATGGAAAAATAGAAATGAGCATTATCTCACCTCTTCCACCAGCCCTGTTTTCTATATTCGTGTTTAGAAAAGGACAAAAGGCGAGGGGTGCATTTCCAGAACATTCTGGGGGTTGAGTCATCACTGGTGGATTGATGAGGAAGCCAACGGCTGAGAAACATAAATGAGGGTCTTAGAAAAAGAACAAATATGAAGGATTCATATTCACCTTTTCCTCACGGAGAAACTTTCTATTAGTGCCTTTATGGGAGGGAGAATGTGACGAGTCCAATTCAGTCTGGGGACTGTTATAATGTGAACAATTGTTTTAGTGATGAGTACTCCCATAAAAGTGAAGAAATCATAACAAAATAAAAATGGATAAATAATTTTCACCTTTACTCATGGCCCCTGTTCTTTTTCATTGTTTGCAATGGACCAGCAGTAGCAAAAGTCTTGGATTCAATCTGTGGGCTAGGATACTAGCAATTGCTGGTAAAGGGGTAGTGGGTCGTGATGAAATATTTTATTGAAAAAATAAATCAAGTAAGCAAAGGGGAAAATATGTTGGCTTACCTTTCCCTCAGCCCCACCGTGAGTATTCCTTTGTTGAAGCAGCAGGGCAGGGGCAGTGATCCCAGATTCACTCTGGGGGGTGATTTCAAAATATTACGCACTTACAAAAGTGCTGCTGGCGATTCTGCTGCAGTCTCCAATCGCGATTTCCTGTTTAAAAAATCGCAATACTGTGGGAGAAAGTCCCACCAACATCAGGAAGGTTTTGCGGTGGGAGAGTGTTATATCTATTGGGGGGGCTGCAGGAGAGCAGACGGCCAATGGAGATATTTGGACATGGTTCTCGATCTCTTTTGTTCTTTGTTTTGTCATGTTGTGTGCGAGCGAGAGCTGACAGAGAGATGATGTGCGAAAGTGACATATCTTTTTAGTCAAGAACTTAATGGTCTGACTCAAACCATCTTGTCCTTCAAAGTCAACTTTGAGGTCATTTCATTGCCCCGTAAAGTCAACTTTGAATTGCTTTGACATTGGTGTCACTGGTTTCACTTGGTGTCACTCGGTTTCACTTGGTGTCACTTGGTGTCACTTGGACTCGGTGTTACGTCACTCGGTTTCACCCGGTTTCACTTGGTATCACTTGGTGTCACTCGGTTTCACTTGGTGTCACTCAGTTTCACTTGGTGTCACTCGGTTTCACTTTGGCGTCACTCGGTTTCACTTGGTTTCACTCGGTTTCACCGAAGCCAGGTAGTCGTGGATTCTCAGAGTCTTCTGCCTGTCGGACAGAGTATTTTTCTCCGCTCCGAGAAAAAGACCACTTGGAGTTACTTGGATACATTTTATTGCCAAAAAACAGGTTTTCCAGGAAGTTGCTGGGCTCTCTATGACAAGGATTTTGCATTTCTCGAAGAGAGCTACCTTGATTTCAGGGGACACTTGAGGCCCGTGCCGTATAGCTAAGATGGGGACACTTCCGGCTGACGCCGTTAGTGAAGAGGAACACCATTGGAAACTAAGTCCAGTTTCCCTGCAGTACGATGCTGCTGACGTGACTGACAATAACTTTGGTGCGGCCCTGGAGGCAACCCGCCAAGTGGTGTTGGTGTGAACTTACCACATCCCAGAGACGTACAACGTATGTGGAGTCCGCTCGGGTAAACGACAGGGGGGCCGTGGACTACGTCAATCTGGCCAATTTTTGGCAGATCCAGTTACACAAGACAAAAAACACGGTTAAGCAGACCACGCAGCATGGCGTGCGGACTGTTCTGCATCCAACTTTGTCAAGGCATTTTCATACAAACGACTGGATGCTTCGCTATTGGAGGATGCCGTGTAACCCCTTTAATTGTTGACAATGCAAAGGAGATGAAATAGGGAGAGTTTGCTAAGAAGTGCAAGGAGGCGTCATGCAACTTGCAGAGCATGGAGCCCTAGACTTGGGTCCCGATGTCCTCAACCTTGTTCCCAACCCGGAGAACAATGAACACTGGAAAGATAATGACAGGCCTTGATTCCCCACTTTGGATGATGAGCTCAAGGACACCGAAGCATCAGGGGACTTCCTTGTGAACACGAGGTGCTCCTCCCATTTGGGAATGGCAAGGAACTCACAAGAGTCCTCCTTCGTAAGCGCGACCCCAATCGGAATCTATTAGGCGCCGCTCATGTGAACCCAGTGCTCGACACTCGCGTGTATGAAGTCCGATTCACAGATGGGATGACTAAGGAGTTGGCAGCTAATGACATAGAGGTGGTCTATGCCAGTGTGACGCCGACGGTGATCAGTACGTCCTGCTGGACGCCATTGTGGATTCTCGCAAGGATCTATCCGTTGCTCTGGCCCGTAACGACCAGGTTACGGTCGTTGACGGTAAGAAGATTGTAAAACACTCCACCAAAGGTTGGGAGCTGTGTTTTACGAGTGGAAGGATGGTAGCACTTCTTGGCAGAATTAGCCGACCTTAAAGAGTCTCACACTCTTCAGGTTCCAAAGTTTGCCTTTTTGCCGTGCAAATAGCCAATGAACCTGCATTCAACTGGTGGGTGAGCTGGGTTCTCAAGAAGAGAGACAGAATTATCTCCTTGGTTAAGTGACAAAGCGCTCGATACCACAAGCGGACTCATAAGTATGGGATTGAACTCCCCAAGACTGTTGAGTAAGCCTATGCCATCGATCGTGCAACTGGTACCACTCTTGGCGTGATGCGATTGAAAACAAGATAAAAATGTGTGTGTTGCAGTTGACGTCTTGCAGACGGTGTTGCGTCACTGGCAGATCATCAGTACGTACGTTTTCACATGATCTTTGACGTCAAAATGGAAGATGTCCGTTGCAAGGCCCGGCTTGTTGCCGGGGGACATGGGACGAAGGCCCCATCAACCCTCACCTATGCCAGTGTTGTGTCTCAAGAGACTGTAGGGATTGCCCTGCTGATAGCAGTGCTGAAAGACATTGATGAAAGGGTTGCTGATGTTTTGAATGCCTTCATCAACGCGCCTTGCCACGAGAAAATCTGGACCACTCTTAGTAAAGAGTTTGGCGATGATTGCGGTCGGAAGGCCATAGTAGTCCGAGCATGTATGGTCTCAAGTCAAGTGGTGCTGCCTTTAGGGCGCACCTGGCAGGGTGCATGCGCGAGATGGGCTATATGTCTTGCCCAGCTGACCCTGACCTGTGGCTCAAAGAGCAAACATACCTGAAGGGAAGGAAGAATTTCTCCTACATCCTCTGTTACGTCGATTATTAGTATGAGGTCCAGCATAACCCCAAGCGCATCATGGACAAGATTAACAGCTTCCTCCCACTTAATCCCAACTCTGTCGACCCACCTGAGTGTATTTCAGTGCAAAGCTTAAGAGGAAGACTTTTGAGGATGGCACAATGGCCTGGAGCTTATCTCTCGCCAAGTACAAGTATGTTCAACAAGCTGTTAAGAATGTCAAAACGTTCCTCAAGTACAATCTCGAAGGACGGTTTTCCTTGCCGAAGCGAGGGGATGAACCATTTCCATTCCATTATGCCCCCAAAGAGGATGTTACCACGCTGCTTGAGCACGGTGTGGCTCCTGATTACATGCAGCTGATTGGATTCCTTAGTTGGATGTGTGTCGACATCTGCACTGTGCCCATCTCCGCCGCCGATCAGCCCTGGCCAAATCTTATCAAAATACTTTCTGTCTCAGGTCATGTTGGTACCTTTACAAATATATCTAAATTCATCTGATCTAAATTCATCCGAAGGCATGGCTGAAAATTCTCATACACAAAATGTAATGCATCACCATGCCATTGTATCATATAAGTGGCATGGTCAGATTTGATCACCAAAAAAAATTTCAATGATAGCACTCCAAAAATGGTTTCCAACGCAAATGCAAACATAATCGATTCGCCAAAAAATGTTTCCAACATTAACGTACAACCAAAAATACTTTTCAACATAAATGCATTACATACAAGGATCACCAAAAATTGTAATCAATGTTGATGCACTACTTACAACATGAGATACATCACCAAAAACCGTCTCAACGTAAACGCATAAATGCTCACAGTCATGGATCACCAAAAAATTGTAATCAATGTTGATGCACTACTTACAACGTGAGACACATCATCAAAAATTTTTTTCAACATAAAGGCACCACATAAACACATGACCAAAAAATGTTTTCAATGTTAATGCATTAATGACAACGAGAAAACACTTCATTCATTTTTCACACCTTAATATTGATCAGTGGTTAGAGGTTTTGAAGCGTCAAAAATTATCAAATCTGATGCATTCTTACAAGAAATTATAAAATAGTCTGTTCTTAGTCATTTATGTTCAAAATGTCACATCATGGCACTTCAGAAGCATCATCCATGAAACATACCGAATGTGGGCACATATTACATCTCTGCCTCTTAAACCATGTTTTACTTGCTTACATTGTACATGTTTTGTACAAATTTAGTAAACTCTTTCTATGAACGAGCAAAACAGCTTAGCATGGAAACAAAGATCACAAAAGTGAAAAGTGACAAGAAAAAAATGATAATATCAACAACACTGGCAAAGAAGGTGACAGATCATGACTCAAGTGACTACAGATGACTTGTCTAAATGTCTGACATAGGAAGTATCTACATCCAAGAATAGCGCTTATTTTAAGTATTTCTATTTACTTAAAATATAACATCAAATACTTTCCTTTTGTAACAAAGGAGAAAGACACAAGTATTTTGAATCTTGAAGGCTCAAGGATACAAGATCCACATACTGCCACATACTGTACCATAGATGTACATAATCTACACGCCAGGTCAGTAAAGAACTACATACCAGAATTCTGCTGACATGTTCTACATGCTTGTGCTCCAAGAGCAGCACCATTTTTTGTACTAGAAATAATATCATAATTTCACTTTGAGAATCCAAAACACATCCACACCTGTACTTTCAACCTAAGAGGCTGTCCACAGGCAGAAACATTACGATCATACTTTCATACTTTTGTACCCTTAAAACGGTCGCCAGACAGACAAAGTATGCAACCTCTTCAGCAGGCAAAAAATTGGATTATAGTGTCATACCTAGTTTGTGTTAAATTAAAAAGAACCATTCTCAGAATTTCCTAATTCCACTGCCATCACGTCAATTTTGTACAATATTTTGCTCACCATACCTCATTCGACATTTGAGTTCACGAGAATTGGAAGCTGTCGCAATTGCCAACGAGATATTCCCATGTCATCATCGGGTATTGTACTGTACTTTGTCATGCTTGTTGAGAGTGTCAATGGGACGAATTAGAAGGATCGTGTGGAAGGGAGGAGAAGATGAGAGCAACAGTTACGAGGGAGAGCAGGATTCGACATTGTGGGGAATAGACAAAAGCAAGTTTTGATGATCTGCGTGCTCCACTGACCAAGATGTAGATATGACTGATCTGATACAAAAAGGTAGGGGGGTATGATGATTAACCGCCAAAAATAATTCCGTACCCTCTATTGGGTCATGATCCCTAAACAAGGTACGAAAGTGTGAAAGTATTATGCTAAATCTTCTGCCTGTGGACAGCCTCTGAACCTACTTCAAAGTTTTTTGGCTTAGGTCACTATCAATGGATAGACCGCAACTGTGCATAAGTTACACACCTTTTCCTGTTGTTGTGAGTTCCACTCACAAGCAGTGACACATGTCCTTCAACATGTAGTCATATAAATACACCCAGACACATCACTGAGGCATTGTTCCCAGGTGACATGGGTATACTCCGCATCATCTAGCAGAGTGAGCATGTTGCTGAGGTGTGCACATGCATAAAAAGACCACAAATGTGTCTACACGCAAGTGGCACAATCAAGCTGTGAGCAGGTACCCAGTACCATGTCTCTAATCTGCCCCCCCCCCAAAATTATCACAAACTATGTCTGAGAGCCCTTTAGTCAGACCTTGGGCATGAGATAGATACTTAACATCAGTGGTACAAACAAATTTTGTAAGTGCAGCTCATGTTCAACAAAATATGACTAACATGTTTTGTGAGTGTACTTACATGTTCATGTTTTAAGTTGACTAACGAGGTGTATGTAAGGAATCATGCGGACACAATTTCACACATGGATATTGCGAGAAATTAGTTGCCATTTATTTATTTTCATCGAAGTTGATACTTGTAAGTTTCTACTTAGAGAGCGATAACTCTAAAAAAGCCGTTACTTTTCTTACATAAAGCGTTTTCATTAACTAATCAAAGTTTACGCTGTTGTATTATTACGATAGTTGTCGGGTAAGTCAAAATTTAATTGAAGTTGTCGGCTAATTCAAAATTTGTCAGGTAACTCCAAATTTATGGTGCGCGCCAAACTTTTGCAATTAAATTAGGCGTGTTCTTCGTGATTTGAATTCAGTAAATTTTACTGGATTTGGCCCTTCAGTGAGAATAGGACCTTGATTTTATGTTGCTATTGTGATGTAAGTACGATACGTTTTTTGTGTGTTGTGCAAGCGACCGAATTTCGCGACACTCACGCACTCTGTTCACACACCCGCTCTTGTATTAAAAACTTTGATGGCAATTCTTCCGTTGCCACAGTCAACACACCCAATCTACGCCCACAGACTGAATCTAGAGCTGCCGTCACCACAGCTCTGCTGCGAACAAGATTGACAAGCAGAGGAATGTGGACGCGATGTATGAGTGTTGTTTCTTTTTAATTTTTTCATTTGTTTTAGGGGGCTAACATTTTCAATTAAAAAGTTACGCAGCGTTCGTGCCATGGACATTATCAGGCCCCAAGAGTCAAGCTAGAGAGGCTACCAGTGTGGTCTTCCATTTATAGGAAAGAAAAATGATGGGGAGGCAGGTGCACGGTAAGAAAACAGCCTCTGCAGTCTTGTTTTGCTTCTTCACTGTGTTTTTTGATACTCACTGACTGTGCAATTGCTGACATTATCTTCTCTCTCAGACTGAATCTGGAGACTTGGCTGCTGCCCGCCTTGCTCAGATGCTCACTGCTAACATTGATAAGAAAGAGGGGGAGAAAACCGCAATGTGAGAAATAAACATGTTTTTATTTTAGTTTCATTTCTTATTTAATTTTTCTGTAACGAAATTCTAATGCAATACCCATGCCCCTGTTGAAATGTCAGTCCACAGATGGAATCCAGAGACATTGCTGCTTCCAGCCTCCTGCTAACAATGAAAAGGAACAGGGAGAGGTAAGAGCAAGAGGATTCTTTGATTTGATTTCATATTCCTTTTTCGTTTCACTCTGTCCTTGCCATTGTTACTCAATGTCAGCTGACAGACTGAATCTGGAGATACCGCCACTGGCTCCTCCCCCTCACATATCACCCCGTACACAACAACAACAACAAAAATAACAGCAATATAGAAATCTGAGACCAGGGGCAGAAGGTAAAACAATGAATCATTTTCTATTTTTACATTGATTTTTACAGCAGCTCACAATTAATTCATTCATCTCAAGAAAAAGCTACACCCTCCCTGCATTGCATAAAATTGAGTTTATTTGTCAAGTATAATTAAGTCAATAAACCAAGTTAACATGATATGGATTTTATTTTACTATTTCAGCACTTGATTTTTCTATGAGTAAAGTACTGCAGTGACGAAAGTGCTCATTTCTGATGAATGTCAGTAGTGACCGCTGAAGTCTGCATGTTGTAACTTGTGCTAACCACAAGTAGCAACATGAGAAAGAGATAAGTGTAGACACATTTGTTTTGTTTGTATTTACTCGTAGATATTGTCGGGAAATACTTACACTGAATTAACTAATAACATACAGCACTGTGACTTTCCCTGATACTTTCCTTACACTTTTTTTGTTACTATACTTACGATAAAGTACATAGTACTACACACACCCAGATGGAGTTTTGCTCTCTCAGACGTAGGCAGTCCTGCATGGACTTAAGCCCTAGAGGGTGTGAGGTGAGGCTGTCATGCCCATGCATATTAGCCCTTTTGGTGTAAAGGAGGAGGTAAATTTGAAGGTACCCAAACAGGGCTTAGATAAAATATGTATAGGTATGTCTGTACTGTAGTCTTGCAGTAGACTACATACTATGCAGTAGTGCTTTCTACCGTAAAACTCTGTTTATAAGTGTCCTAAAATGTTAAAAGATACATAAACTGTACTCTCCAAAGTTAGTGCGTGTTACATGTTAAAGCTAATTGGTATCCCCCCCTAGTTACCGAGTAGAGTTTTTTTCCTGGCATCCTACTGTAGAAGAAGGTGTTTGGCACCAAAAAATCATCTTGTGTCTCTCCGATCACCTCCCATCACTTCCTGTCACTGCGTGCTGTCGCCTGTCATCCAAATCATCAATTGCAGGACGAGTTGCAATTCATCGTCAATCCATTTTGATATCTGTTCCTCCATTCAGATGGTTTGCAGACACTCTTCCTGTGCAAAAGTTTGGCGCATGCCATAATACAGGAGTTGCACTGCAATTTACAGCACTCGCGAGCACAAACAATACAACAATCAGCCAAACCAAAAGAACGCAACAATAAACCATAAATCGCTTTTGTTACCTTCGTCATGTCTGCCCAACTTTTGTCTTCCCGTCGCTCGTATTCCCTTACGGAGAAATGCAAGAAAGTCAGGTCTGTTACCGCGATGGTGGCGGCCGGTTACAGTAACAACTACGCATGCCGCTCTGTTGGATTATGGCATGGGATTTCAGAATCAGAGACATGAACGCCGTGGAGGTTCCAACAAGCCCATCCTCACACCGAGTCACTCAATCACCCACACGTAAATTCCCCCATCTCCAAAAAGCATTAGTGGCGCATCACTTCAGAGTCCCCTCTTATTCACAGTGCAAGTTGCATGTCTTTTGGCATGATGGTGACCCTCCTGGCATGGATCGCACACAAGTTTGATCCTCAAACAGTCCGACGCTGAATGCTTCCACAGATTCTTGAATAGCCAACAAAGAAGTCACCTGAAAACGTTCCACGGTGAAATGTGGATAGGAACCTTGCCTATTTAAATCTTGCAGAACTTCCCTTGCAAGGCACTGGAATGGCACCTTGCGGAGAAGAAGATCTGTGCTTTTTTTGTAGCGGCAGATTTCGCGAAGTGCAACAGTGCCAGGACGATAACAATGAGGCTTTTAACCCGATACAGGGGCTATTCTTTGAGCAGCCTTGGTGGCAAGCTGGTATCGGGGAGCTTTTCTGCCAGTAGACTGGCGAGCAGTTTGTTTGGTCCGAGCCATTAGTGAAATATTAATGCCACGCTTGACACGGTCTTAGTTCTTTGTGTCATGCAGAGATTGTGTACAATAGAGATTAATGGTGACATGTATGATTCGCATCAATTGATGGAAAATGGCGCGACACCTGGATAAAGTAATACATAGGAATCAATACAAACACAGTAGACACACATAACAAAATTTCAGCCCGTTGATAATCTCCGTAACAAGACATGCCACTCGCCAGGCATTCCCTCTTCGACAAAAATTCCATGGCGAGAAAATGGAACCGGTAAGATCACCCATTCCTCTTATTTCACACCCTTGTCTTCCCAACTGCCAGCCTGTCAACACTGCAAAAGCGTTCCTTGATTGTGGATAATGAACACAGCATCATCATGGAAAGTGGAGACAAACGAAACACATGGATGGGGGACTATTTCGCTCTTATGGGCGATGGCGTTCTACATTCTGATAACGGCGACACTCGCTGTAAACTTGCATTCCATATGATCTCACACGGGAACCACAACGATGGATCAAGGATGCTCTGCCAGTACCTGGAAACTGTAGTTGACGAAGAATTGAAGAAGTGGCTACCAGACGACGCAACTGACAAAGAAAAGTTCCGTGCGAGTTTATTTCCTGCGGTGGCCCCATTGTATTCTGAACTTGGAAAATCATTCCTGAAAATCAGCACATATAATGAGTTGCAATGGTCACTAGTTGATATCAATAACCAAATTGGTCTGGAAACATTCAGAGAAATATGCGAACATGCCTTTCATAACCTTGAGAAAGCAAGGGTTATCACCGCTGGCATAGTACTCGATGGAGTTGCACTTCTCGAGGAGTACGGAATTCCTCCCCATCAATACACAGATGAACAGGTAAAGAGAATGAAACAAGATCTTGCTACAATCCACCAAAATTTAGGCCAAATCCAAGCAATCAACGGCTTTTTGGCACCTGTCATTGAAGAATACTCCACAGCATTGAATCTCAACATTGAAACATGCGATGGGGAGTTTCACGAACTTGTAGCGCAATCACACCATCGTTTAGCACGCTTGTACGAATGCTATGCAGAACACTTATTGTCATCTAAGGAAATTGTAAGAGATAGGAGGGTTGCTAGATTTGGTGGCAACGGAGGCCAAATGGGTGATGACATACCATTAAGCAATTACAGCAGATGACTCTGAAACTTGCAGAACCACAACAGCAGAGTGATCTACAGCTGTTAGAGAAAATGAAGGAACGGGTGCGTCTGCTTGAGCAACAGGCTCAGCAGCTGGAACAACAGCAAACCCAGATAGATATGGGGCATGATACAGGCCAGTATTGTCTGCCTGACGAGCTAGTTCAACCGCAAGAAACTCAGCGGGAGGAACAGCAACAAACACAGATGACGACGGGACAGGGAACCAACGCACTTGAATTCTTCGAGTCCTCCTCCAGAAGACTGTCGTCTGGTCTGCAGAAGACCGCGGTTACGGATTGTGATGATGGTGAATCGAAGTCACGTCTCGACAATGAAGAGGAATCGATCAATATGCATCAGCAGCATTTGGTTGAGACAATCCTTCATTCAAAGTTTGAATCAAATGGTAAGCAAAAATACTTGATCAGATGGACGGGAGATTATAAAGATAGTTGGCAACCTAAAGGCAACATTACATCTGATGTCATAGAAGATTTCAACAAGAGAAAGATGCAAGAGAGAGCAAACGAGCACTTGGCTATGGTATCAGTGTACTCCATTCAATGTGTACTTCTTTCTATTTCCTATTTTACCTTCTCGTGTCACCCACATTGCATTCATTTCTTCTTTGTGAATTAGAATGCCATAGACAAGGTTGTCCAGACCATCTTGTATTCTAATAAGAAACCAGGGAAGACGAGGCTGTACAAGGTTCGTTGGGTGATGGAGTACCCTGATGAATGGTTACCTTATGACAAGGTTCCAACAGGCTTGAGAGTCGCTTTCGAGACAATGCATGGCACTCAAAGAAAGGGGCAAAAGGAACAAAACTCTTTGCGTGCCAAGGTGTCTCCTCCCGGAATGGCTCGGCTAAATGTGGCAGAAGTATTTATTTTCATCTAGCATGAATTTAATTGTTTGACTAACATTGGTTATCTTCTCCTACTTGTGTATTTAGGACACAAAATGCAAAGAGGTGCCACAAGCACCTGCTGAAAGATCTGGAGAGAGAGAGTCAGTGGTGAGTGAATGATTAACTACCTTTGTGACCTGTATTACTTATCACCTCATGCGTACAATTTATTTCATTCTTCTTCCTATATATTCTTCTTCCTATATGTTTGCACCATGAGTACAGTTGACTGCCTAATTGTTTCCTTAGCATCCTCAATATGTAACGTCCTTTCCTTTTTAGCTTCATTAGCAGGGTCTCAAAAGTGGTCACGTGAGTATCTGGTGTACTAGTGTCATATATTCACCTCATACATCAAAGTTGTGCTCAACATACGTGCACTTTTCAGTATTACCCGTGTCGAATGTCTCATGGTGGGTTCTCCAGCTGCAGGAAGGCCATGTGCAGTAGCTGCATGGAAGATATGATGGACAGTCCAGACACTGATGTTGCCGACAGACATGGGAACAAGCTCAAAAGAAGTCGACTTAAGATAATCAAATTTATGACAAAGCCAAAAACAAAATGTGCAGTAGATTGGAGCAAGTGTCATCATGGTACCAAAGAGGGCTTTCAGGCAGAAAGAGATTTCACATATCTGAAGAAGTCTTTTCGTGATGGAATGAGGAAGACTGGGAAGGCTGATTCTCTTCTTGACAAGAATTGCATGTGCAACCAACCCCTGCTTCCTATCCACTAGGGCGGCGATGTTAACTGATGATAGACATGAAACGTCTGCTTCCTTTCCGCTAGTTTTGCGATGGTGACTTACAATTGACGTTGACGTTTGGAACATGTTTGATGACACTACGGGTTGAGTGGCCCATTGCCATGATGCATGGTCACCCTTTGGTTGATGCGGAGATCACCATGGTGTGGTAGAGGAATCACAGTAGGTTTGAGTGGAGCTTTGCCACGGACTAGCAGAGCATTCTGTTGGGGCTGAAATTTTGGCTCCTGTGTCATTTTTGGTGGGCTCGGGGTGGTGGGCAATGTGAGGGGCTACTGTAGGCAGGTGGGCGTAGCTAGCTTCCACCTGTAACCTACCTACCTCCGGTAATCCACCGGTACACTCTTAGATCCCTCCCATACGTAGGAATCTGTGTTTCGGCAAATCAAGTAACTCTTGTGCGAACTCCGGTAACCCTCCCGTACACTCCGGTAACCCTCCGGTGCTCTCCGGTAACCCTCCGGTGCTCTCCGGTGACCTTCCTGTACACTTCCGGTTACCCTCCCGTACACTTCCGGTTACCCTCCCGTACACTTCCAGTATGCCACCGGTAAACATTTTTTTAGCGTCTAAGTAATGCATTTATAGCCACTAATTAGATTGATATCAATTCTAAGACATACTGAGAAGTCTGTTTTCCTGTAAAAACGTACCAATTCCTATCGTACTCAGAAATAAATCCGAAAGCTCCTTTTGGTCTCGAATTTCTGGTAACCTCCCCGTAGACTCCGGTAACCCTCCCATACACTAGTTTACCGGAGGGTTACAGAAGTGTACCGGGAGGTTACCGGAAGATACCATTCCGAGGGCTCCGGTAACCTCCCCGTACACTCGAGTGTACCGGGAGGTTACCGGTGTTTTTCGTTTGCAGTGACTGCACAGCCATCCACAAGAATGAAACCGATCGTTTGAAAACTTACGGGGACTATGAATACAGAAAACAAAACATTTGACATGATTCAAAATGAGAACAATACTATTGCTACTTCAACACGTAATAGTATTCTATTGCCCCTCCTTCCCAAAACATTCACTATTGCAAATTTCAAAACTGCACAGCCTCTGAAAACATCAGTAAACGGTACTACTCCGCCAACAGTACTAAAACAGATCATACAGATCAGAATACTATGACGTACTCTCATCATTGTGAATACAGCCGCGATCAATTTAATACCGTGACCCAACAAAATTGAATAATACTACGTTCACTAACTCGTACACTTTAATAGTCACCTTCCTAAATGACCTAACCCTCCTTCTCACAACGCCAAACCAATAACTACCATCTTCTGCTAAAAAATCTTGCAGCAGGTGCTCGTAATTCCTTACATGTTAAGTTAAGATGGTAGGCCGATGAAAGCAGCATTATTTCCATTCTCTGAGGAACTAATTCTGACAGCACAGAGTGGATGCACAAATACAAAATATATCCAATTGATCAGTGATACATTGTTTCTTCGCCAATCAATCTTCCACTTTATTCTCAAAGCTTTACTTTTTTGTTCACAATGAACAATCATTTCCATTCCACCCACTCATTCATCGACAGCACTCTTTGCAACTATCTTAGTCTTTCTTTGCAACACTTACGATCAAAGGGCCGACTTTGTCACATTGTTCCCCGTTCTATGACAAAGAAACAAGATGAGATGTGAGATGTGTGCATAAGTTCCTCCTCAAAACTTAAAATGAAAGGAATAATATGCATGCCATCAAATCAAACAAAATGATGAGCAACTACCCTTCTATACTCACTCTTTGTGATGAGTGGCATGTGTCCCATCACCTCCCATCACACAAGGGGTACTGTTTGGCCAAAATCCAGGGAAAATGTGATTCCCAGGGAATTGTAAAAACTGAGTTCACCTGATTACAATATCCAGGGAAATGTTTTTTCATTGGATTTTGCATTTTGGCCAAAAAAGGCGAGAATCAATTCTTAGGGAACACTTGTAATTATTTTAAAATTATGTGAATAGCCCAAGATTGGTTGCATTTCTATTAGATTCATCCGTTCAATATTCAAGTACTCATTCCTAAATGGAGTGAAGTTTGGATTCACAATTCTCAATGAATCACAACTCGGATGGTTACTTGTAAGGTCTTTGCGATTCCTAGGGAATTCGTGTGGAGTTGTTACAATGTGGATTACAATGCCCAGCGAATTGTAATTGATGGTTGGGTTCAAGTTGGCACATTTCAACTGAACAGAATTAGTGCCAATCTGGAACCGCATTGTTGTGGTATCCTTTCTCTAACAGAGGAAAATGAGGTAGATACATTGGATTTCTGCAGATACCCCAAAAATTTGGCTATTCCATGGGAATTGCACTTTCTCCAAAATGCAAAATCCAACAAAAAAACATTTCCCTGGATATTGCAATCCGGTGAACTCCGCTTTTTACAATTCTCTGGGAATCACATTTTTCCTGGATTTTGGCCTAACAGAGCATTCCACTGAGCCAACAGTGACAGAAAACCTTTCTATCAGAGCCCCTGGATATTGCAATCCGGTGAACTCAGCTTTTTACAATTCTCTGGGAATCACATATTCCCTGGATTTTGGCCTAACAGAACGTTCCACTGAGCCAACAGTGACAGAAAACCTTTCTATCAAGAAACACGGCCACAACGGTGGAACTGACCATCATCCTGGAAACAAACTCTATCGTAAAATGGTTCAAGACAAGAAAGAAAAATATCTGAATAATAAACAATTGGATAAACCCCTTGTGGTCATAGAAACCATCACATCATGGAGAACTATATCCTCCAGGTCAGTTCTTGAAACAAGACGAAGTTACCAGGGAGCGATCCTGAAGGCAAATCAGAATGAACACTTGAATTGAGCAGCTGTTAAGGTAGTTAAATCAGTAATAATTCATATGAAAATCAACTTGCCATGGCTCTATTCATCGTTCAGCCGCATCAGACGATGATGGCTTAACAAAAAATGGGTGCTTGAACCAGAGCTAGATCTCAAAAACAACGGCATATCTGACAAAACCAAGCAATCAAATTGTGGGTAGTGGTGGGATGGTCAGATGTATGTGTTGGCTTGGTTGTACAGGTGGTGGTTTTCATAAACGAGGCAATCGGGCGGCGGCGCGGTTGCCATGTTTTTTTTCATTTCGTGAGGAGCCTCTGCTAGAAAATAATACGATACAATAGCACTATCCTCGGATATCCCCTTATTTTGCATGTATCAGAGCAAGTACATAATAATATATTATCTAACGCATCATATTGGCTATGATGTATTTATGAGTGATGAAATCAGCTTATTTTGCATGTTTCAACATTAACGTGTCAAATCTCAAAATAAGCAGCTTAATCCGCTTATTTTGTCAACAAGATTTTGACCTGTCAAAATAAGCGGATCACAGTTCCATACCATGTGATTGTGATACACATGATGTTTTTTACTCCCGGGTATTTCTTTTTTACCTGTCTATCTCTGCAGATATCAATAACCTATAGAGGATGTACTGACAATGTACCTTAAAGATGTATTTATGTAATAATGTTCGGAAAAACTCTACCTACTTTATTTGAGACACACCGCATCTCCCATATTCTAAAGCCTCTTTGACTGATTAATCAGGCTTGAAGAAAGGTGCTCCAATCAAATGGACCAACAAAATGCTACAAGCATTTGACAAAATGCATACCCTCATGCCTGCAGACCCTCTCGCAGCCTACCCAGACCATAACAAGCAGTTAGATATAGCCTAACCCGAACCTTACCCTAACCTTGCATCGCTCAAGAAGGAAGGCCAGTGGCCTACTTCTTTTGTACACTGTCTAAGTCATAGAAGAACTATACAGTAATGGAGAAAGAAATGCTCTCTATTGTTGCTACGCTTGAAGAATTCAGGAGAATGCTCTTGGGTACTGACATTCATGTCTTCACCGACCATAAAACCCCCACCTTCGATACTTTAAAAACACAGCATGTGCTACGTTGGTGTAATAAGGTTGAGGAGTTCTCACAAACATGGCATGACATTAAAGGCCCCTGCAATATTCTGGCCGATAATTTATCTCGGCTCCATTGCCTGGTTACACCGGCTCAGATCGCGGAGGGGAAGAGTCTTGTAGACCCAGCAGTGGTTTCAGACGAAGAGGAATTGTACCTTTTTGATGAAAAGTACGCAGGGATTGGTGATAGTGAACTGAAGGAGATGTGGGAGTGTTATCTCAACTTTCCAGAAATCCCTCATCCCAAGCTGCAAGTCACGCACTAAGGCCATTCACTAACAAGTGTGCTAACGGTCCATGGGCTAATTCTTCGTTAGCCCAAATTTCAATTATAAAAATTGACTTTCTTTAGCCCGCTGCATGTTTTTTCTTCGACTGTGCTATTTCCAGTGTGCTATCCATTTCGATAGCCCGCCTCAATTTCTGTCTGCGTGAGTTCTTAAGTAACATAGCCCTTTTGTCTTCTCAATGCATCTGACCATTCTGACACCTGCGTTCTCAGAAACATTGCCCCCCATTCCATTTCACTTCAGCAAATCTCCCATCGCCTTCACGACAACCATCCAGAAGGTCAAACAGAAACGTCAATTCCTATCTTTGGGTCGTGTTATTATAGTATCGCACAAATTATATTGTTGGTTCTTTCCTTCTTCACTCATTAGTTTGTAAGTTAGTTAGTTACAGATGAAGTTAGTGTAGTTAATGAGACGTAGCTGTTTAACAACTACTTCTTCTCATTTCCAGTTCTGAAGTTCTTAATTCATTCTCTATTGAAACCGTAGAGCAACAACAAGTGCAGGAACAAATCGCACACTCAATATCCAGCTTTGCACCCCACAACTCCTCCACAATACTCTGGTTTATTGTTGAGTTCAACCGATCAACAAAACACTTGCAATTGATGACGTGGCTTGGTGAGGGAGAGCGGAAGAGCAATTGGTTGTGGAAGGGGGAGCAGGCGGTGAATTGTTGAGTTTGAAGTTTAATTGGTTGATTGTTGAATCGGTTGCAGTGCTCTTTCAAATCCCCTGCTTAGCATTGATGAAACGACAGATTAAATCCAACAATGGGGGTCGTTGACGGCCCTGGTAGCATGGTTGTCAAGGACAACCTCAATTTGGTTGATGCCATCTGCCTTCCCAGCCATTTGTCAGGCATGCGAGGAGCATACTCAATGAGTTGACGTGCCAGGCCCTGTATAGGTTGACAGGGACATCATTGCATGGAAAGGCGGGGGCGTCGTTGGGGGCATCGTTGGGGGCGTCATTGGGGATTGTCCCAGCGGCGGCAGCAACGGCAGCGCAGAATTCGTCGCCGTCAGCGCAGAGTTTTTCGACGATGACGGAGTGGAGTTGGCAGGTGGAGTTGGCAGGTGGAATTGGCAGGGAACCACAGTGTCGACTGCAGAAATGTCAGCGGGGAAACGGGGGCCGTCGACGAGAAAAGAGATAAATGTGGATTGATACAGTGATACCTCTAGTGATACAGATCCAAAAATGAGTGGGCGAAGGCTTTCGCGCTCCGGGCGAAAAAAGCCTTTTTCTGTGCATGGAAATCGGATTTAGCGCTCCGGGCGAAAAAAAAATCTAAAAAAACTGGGCGAGCGCAGACGTGGACACGACCGGCGAGGGCTTAAAAATAGGTAATGAGCTCAAAAAATGACGTTAGCCCAGCGTTTAGCACGCTTGTTAGTGAATGGCCTATAGGGACTCTTGCTTGTCATTGTCCCTGATATCTAACAGTATACTGTCAAACTTGTTGGTGGATCACCTGGTTGTTTCTTCATTTTGGGGTTGGTTGAATTTTGTTAAAATGTCTCTTCAACGACGAAACATGACAACAAATCATCTTCTTCCCCGACTTTGAGAATCGGACCACGGGAATCTTCTGATTGAGCTTGATTTTCTGTGTGTTGCTCGTACTAGTCGAGCTGCTTTTGAAGTTGATTTTAGATTGAAAATAGAGATTATATTAGCGCTTCGTAGCAAGGAGTGACAGGCTTTCAAATGAACCCACATGTCATGAGTGGCTGAAGGACGATTGAGACACTACATCCTTCACCTCACCATTCCTACTTCATCCTGCCCGCGCCGATTTAGATTTAGCAGGGCCCTGCTGAATCGTTGAGGGAGGTTGGGCAAGTCATTTGTCGTGGAATGGCCTTACAATGCGACAAATCTAACATTGATCACATTGCAATGTAATGTATTTGAGCTGCTTCTCAAGCAAAGACATACTAAGAATTTAGAGGTTAAATGAGACACTCATGATAATGCACTTCACAACATTTTTAGATTCATCCTGACAATCTCTGCGCTGAGCAAGTGCCCCCAAAATAGGCAATAAATAGGATTGATAGAAGGGGCCTGAGATAGCTCCCATTCGGGCCCTCAAAATTGGCGAACAGAAAAGATCTCGTGCTGGGTAAAAATCGTAGCTAAAAATGAAAAGATACCGAAGAAGATCGTCGTAATTCTATACAACGCCAATATCATAATAAATCAAGTAGCGATAGCTAGGTGATGTGATGTACATCGCACGAAAATAGAGACGCAATAATCGTCGTTACATTTCGTCGTGCGGGGCAAAATTTACCACAGTTTTCACCGTAATTTTGGAAGATGTGACCATAATTTTGAAACGGTCCATTCTAATTTGGTCGTCGCCCTCTGATGATCCCGTTTGTTCTGGTGGTTAGTACAGGAGCAATACCAAGGTGCTGTATGGTTTTTTTCTGGCGAAATAGTTGTTTTTCAAGACCGAGCAATCCCCCCAAAACCCCTTCGATTTTGCCCCAAAATGGCTTATTTCCTAATAGTGTGGTCGTAAGTCTAAGGTTTACAAAATTATGCGTAGCTAGATAGCCCTCTAGTTATTCTAAAGACTATTTTCGTATGCAATACGTTTACATGGTAAAATAACTAGCAAAATAACATTTCAACAGAGCAGAATCCATATAATAGTCACTCTAATACTGAATTCATTCATTATCATTCTGTTTTCTCTTTTTAGAAGATGACCCTTTTGTCAAGGAAGGTGATCTTGCGGCTTTTAGGTCAGACAGGTCCTGGATCTGATGGAAACGCTCGAAGCAACTAGTCCTCCTGTTGTCTGGTCTCCTTGTACACAAATGCACCAAACAAACTGAACAATAAATTGTTGTCTTTGCAATCTTAGCTTCTCCATTTGTTGGATCATGGGAGGCACAGCATACAATACATCTTGGTGGGCACCTCCTGACCTTTGCCACCGTACCTTCATCTGGTTCATCATCCTCTGATCGAACGATGCTCTTCTCCCTAGCACTGTCTCCCCTTTTGGTTCTCCTTCCTGTCCTTGCATGAACATAGCTGCCATCAGACTTGGGAATATGAAATAATGATGAGTCTAGTCTAATTCTATTCAATTTCTCATCGTCAATAAATTTCTTGAGTTTGTAGCGACTATCCGGTGTGATGCGATCTCTCACATATTTCGTTGCTTCCTTGGTCCAATCGGACTGCTCTGCCGCTATCTTAGCATCGAGTACATCAGTATTACAACGCATCTCCACCCTTTGATGAAAAGGTGATCCTGGCACTACACCTCGAATGGGATTCATCATTTTGTAGGTACTTGTGAGTTCAAATAGCACATCCTTCATGGAACTTTTCAAATGCTTGTGGTGATTCTGGATCGCACTATATCCTTTTCCGTTGGGAGCTGGCTTTGACGGAAAGCAGTGCTTCAAAATAAATCGAACATTAATTGCCATCTTTTTGAATTCCCTCATCACCAACTGTTGCTTTGGTGTACCTCTCGCAAAAGGAAAATCCATTCCGTCAAGGTAGCGAGTCATTTCGTCCACTCGTCCCTTGGATCGATTCCATCTCGCAACTATCTCCGGAATTATTTTATGAGCCTTGGGGAGTGGCAACTGAGTGTCTATAACCATCTTCATTAGCTGCTTCCAAATGATCCATGAGAACACAATGCAGTCAGTTGTGATGGGATAGGACTTGGACGAAATAACCTCCTCACAAAACTGTGGGATGATAGATAGTGGGTTGACTGTGGCAGGTGTATACGCCCATTTGAGGCTCCGTTGGTAGATTCCAGCAAGAATTCCTCTCATGATTGTTAACTTGGATTCCGGAAATCGAATCAGGGCAGCGTAGTGGACTTTTGTTGAACCTGCCACAACGAACAATACATACTTGAGATTGGCAACACAAGCATGATGTAGAACTTGAGTTCGATACTCAGGTTTATACACCAGTTGCTTGAAAGCGCTACTTCCAAACTCACACCGGGAATATGGGCCATATAAGTCCAGTACCTTCTTGACTGTCTCTTGAACTATCTTCTTACTCGATGGTGTCTTGATTTCCACACCACAGTTAAACTTCCTTCTCTCGATGGACACAGTGCTGAGGTCAGAGTCGCTGTGGACGGAATGCTCATCTCCGGAGTCTTCGTTGTAGCGCATGACTATCCATCCATCCAATGATGTTGCCAAGTACTCTCTCATTTTATTTCTTAATAAACCGCACTCGAAGGAGTCGAGTAACTCCCAGCCCAACTTCTTCACTATCGAAGGAAGAACCGACCGTACCTTGTCTTCGTTCAAAGACCCCAGTCTATGGGCGGATCTTTCGTCTTGAGGGAGTGGTTGTAAGAAAGAGTACTTCAATATCTTCTCGATCTCTGTAATGGACTGATTCTCCATTGGGCCGAGGAGAACAGTGTCTACTAACTTGTCCTTGTTCTTGTTAGAGAACGGCCTACCATACGATTTACATATTGATTTCAATTGCTCGTTGGACAATTGCTTCAATTCTGCTGCGGTCTTGTGCTGCCATGCATCATCTATTTCAACTTCTTCCTGGCTCTTGATCTGTAGGCCTAGATCTTCCTTCAGAAGCTGCACTTCGTTGTCTGATAATCCGTCATCAATTCTTGGCAGGACGGCATGGCATAAGGTGGAGGTAATGGTGAAAGCACGCATATACCTCCAGTCATCTCCTCCCTGTCCCTTACAAGCCAAGTAGACACAATGGCGGTCATAAATCTGACGAATTGTTACCTCTCTTGAAGTCAGATAATTTTCAGCATCGTAATCTTCATCCTTGTGCATTTCTTTGAAAAGGATTTCATGGAACTGGCGTGCATACCTTGAATCCTTGTGTGTTGAAATGTAATCAAAAGATCCGTAGCTCAGAGAGTGAATAGAACTCTGCAAAAAAGTAACTCGACCGCTACCATTGCGGTACGCCACAAAGTGGCAAATTGCATTCCCCACGGATCGGACTGCGCCTAGACTCAACACAGGACCATTCTCCGAGATCTCTCTCTGTTCACAATTGGTATTGTATCGTGTCATTCCGAATTTGAAAGCTAGCGACGGGCCACGTTTGGTTGTATTCAAAAAACCCATTTCGGCATCTTCCAACAACTGAAAGCATTCATCGTCGTTGTATCCTCTGTCACCGTGGATAATAGTCATTGGAAAACGTAGGCTATTAGGTTGTTGATTCCTTGGATAATCATCAAACCAGAAGTTAGGATGTCTTTTGAAGACTCGCCGTGGTGATTCATATGACAGGACATTGAAATTCCTGTTGCAATCGAATGGATACAATTACCAACTGGTCCAAATGATTTTGGACTCTTCATCCTGGAAAGTGAAGATTCATTAGCTTTCGTCGAACGCATGCATAGCTTTTCATCGTCTATGATTAAATCTGTGTATCCATTGATAAACGCAATGTGAGATGTTCGTCCACCAACGTCTCGAAACAACTTCTCAAGTTCACGGTCAATGCCAAAAATGGGTGACCAAAATACACCGTCATCGGAGTCTTGGTTCCTCTTGGAAGCAATAGAGTCGTTCTGTCCATCAAAGCTTCGAAGCAAACAATTCATTCAAGCAATTTTACTGTGAATCTCGGTAGTCCTTGAGTTCAACCAGTGAAGAGATGACGTGATGACAGGATAAGAGTTGGGGTGCTTTGAAACATCGGAAAGGCTGCACCTGTAAAAACAAAACCCAAAGAAGCACCGTAGGAATACTTTGAATTCCTTGAAGTCCATTGGAGGTTCCTTTTTTGCAATGAGAGCTTTGTTTTGAAACGTCAAGATGCTGAAAAGGATATCTGTGTTATAAACTGCGTTGAAGACTTCATTTGCATTCAAGGAACTTTTCCTCTTGCTGTTTTCACTTGACAAAGTATCAAATTCACGGAGCACACGAGCCCTTAACTCTTTTACCTCCTCAAAATACCCACGCTCCAAATCGGTATCTACTTTGTTGAAAGAAATCGTGAAGTCTTGATACTGCAGAGGAGTTTCTTGCCACAAGGAACAATCATCGTCTACCTGCTCATCATCTGAATCTTCTCCATGCACCGATGGCGTCCAAGTCTGGTCTGAGGAGATAGAGATATCATCCTCTTCAAGTGTTTCAAGAATTTCATCATTTTTCGGATCAGAAGACGCTCTTCTCTCGTCGCCATCATCACTGGTACGTCGTGGAGCCTCGATCCCACTGTTCAAATTGCGGAGAAGATCAGTATCGCATGGGGGAGAAGCTACTTCATCCAGCTGAGCATCTTTGCTTGCTGCTACACGACTTTGTGATCGTGTTACCCGTGGTGGAGTTGAACCAGCAGGGATGGGCCGTGGCATGTTGAACTTCGATTTACGAGCTAACACGAGAATCTCAGATGTTGCAGAAATGTCTTGGTTTACGGTCGCAAAGACACGGTCAATGCACGAACGAACTGAAGGCTTGTGGGAGTTACAAAGGAAGAGAACTCCAAGCAAGAAGGCACGGAGTCGTCGTGAGCGCGATTGGCTATCAAATCTTCGAATATTTGGGAGATTCACGTAGTTACTTCAGCGAAAAAGGCACGATTGGTGTCAAAAGTTGACAGCAACGGAGGAGCGAAGAGTATGCTGACTGCACCGTGTGGAGGCTGATGTAGGTGAGGAATGTTGCGAAAACGAAAGCGTGTAGGCGGTGTGGCATGAAGAATGCCAACAAGCTGTATTGGCAAAGGGCATGGATTGCTGCGATCGGACAAGGTGTCTTGTGCATTTACATGAATGTCACATGATGTGATGGGACCCATGACAGTTTTGGCGGGAAAGTTGAAATTTTTGGTACGAATCATTCTATATAGGACTTAGTAATAAAATGACAAGAGAAAGTGAATTTTCTCAATTACAATTTTCGGTCTGCTGGCCACAGGAAGGGCAATACGTGCACCCTGATTGCACAATACACCAGTTTGCATCTCGAGGTGTTACTGAAGGGTTCGGAGGCATTGGAATGGTGAGAAATGAGTTTTTTCCCATCCAACGGGATCTGCCAAGATAGCCATTATTTGGCGGTATCACATAGAGCATTATGCATTAAGGCCCGAATAGGTTATGGGCTAAAAATGGCCATTGCATAATTTTGTATGCAATATCGCGACCGGGGATAGGGACGGCTTTGATTGTAGGATGGGATTAGATTATTGACGTGATTCTATTCTTAGTAATATTGATTTGTAGACGGGACATAAATTGGATGAGGGACGTGATGTGGATGATGGATGTAATGTAGTTGGTAGGGCGGGGTGCTCCATATTGGTGGTTGGCCACTATGTCATTATGAAATTGCAATGTAAGCAGACGGCCCATTTTTACACTTGATGTTTTGTGCAAAGGGACGGGTGGAAGGTATGTTGGTATTGTTGCTACGTGACTACCAACATGTAGAATCATAGCATTTAAAGTGTAAAAAAGGGCGATGTGTAAAAAAGGGCGTGTAAAAAAGGGCGCCATGTTAAAAGTACTAGCTTCGCGCCCTATTTTCCAGAAACGGCCACTTACTATAGGTCCTATTTTTGACCCCTCCAAAAAATGGACGATGGGCGTAATTGATGAAGACGGGCAGGAATATCGTCAAAATTTTTGTTGGTCAGAAGAAGGGGACAACATGAGATGTGCGAGAAATAAAAATTATGAAACAAAAAATGGGTTCAAAAAATATCAGGAAAACATCAAACATGCCCTGCAAAATAATGAATTTTTTTTGATTCGACATAGGAATTAGTATGCAGGCTGTATGTAAATTTTGTACCGGGCATAAAAACAAAAAAAATTTCTGGGGGTACCCTTCTAACCCTAAACTTGAGATGCATGCGCATGTGACTTCTGTTGAACTTCAGTATCTGCGGTAAGTATGAAGTATTGGTCCCACTTCTCTCTTCGCTTTATATTCCTGTTCTGTATGTTAAATACTATTGTCTACTTGCTTGCTTTTGTTAAGAGTGGTCTGGCTACGGTTCTGAAATGCTTGATAAAAGCGTGCTTGAGATGCGCGCGCATGTGACTTATGTTGAACTTCGATATACGCGGTAATCATGAAGTATTGGTCTGACTGCACTTTTTGCATTTAATTCCTGTTCTGTATGTTACATACTACTGTTTACTTGCTTGCTTTTGTTAAAAGTGGTCCTGCTAGGGTTCTGTAATGCTTGATAAAAGCGTGCTTGAGATGTGCGCGCATGTGACTGATGTTGAACTTTGGTATCCGCAATAAGTATGAAGTATTGGTCCGACTGCACTTTTTGCTTTAAATGTATGTTCTGTATGTTAAATACTACTATCTACTTTCTTGCTTTCATTATGAGCGGTCTTGATATGATTCTGTAATGCTTGATGATAGCGTGCTTGAGATGCACGCGTATGTGACTTATGTTGAACTTCGGTATCCGCAATAAGTATGAAGTATTGGTCCGACTGCACTTTCTTTTTGAAATTTGTGTTTTGTATGTTAAATACTACTGTCTACTTGCTTGCTTTTGTTATAAGCGGTCTTGTTATGGATCAAGCATGCTTGATGGAAGCATGATTGAGATGTGCGCGCATGTGACTTATGTTGAACTTCGGTATCTGCGGTAAGTATGAAGTATTGGTCTGACTGCTCTTTTCCCTTTAGATTCCTGTTCTGTATGTTAAATACTATTGTCTACTTGCTTGCTTTTGTTAAGAGTGGTCTGGCTATTGTTCTGTAATGCTTGATGGAAGCATGCTTGAGATGCGCGCGCATGTGACTGATGTTGAACTTTGGTATTCGTGGTAAGAATATAGTATTGGTCTGACTGATTTTTTTGCTTTCAATTCCTGTTCTGTATGTTAAAAACTACTGTCTACTTGCTTCCTATCCTTAATAGCGGTCTGGCTATGATTCTGTAATGCTTGATGGAAGTGTGCTTGAGATGTGCGCGCATGTGTCTTATGTTGAACTTCAGTATCCGCGGTAAGTATGAAGTGTTGGTCTGACTGCACTTTTCCCTTTAAATTTGTGTTCTGTATATTAAATACTACTGTTTACTTGCTTGCTTTCATTAAAAGTGGTCTGACTATGGTTCTTTCATACAAATTCAAATCAGACCAATTCTTCTCCTTCACTGCATATAATGAAGTTGAACTGAACTCATATGGTAATGCATCATAATTACTGAACCATCATTGCTCACCAAACTCCCCATAATCATAGTTTCACCACATATGCGTTAACAATTACCTCATGAAAATGCTAATCAGACCAATACTTCACCTTCTCTGTGGATACTGTAATTAACTTAACTGATATGCATATGCATCATTTTTACTGAAGTAACCTGAACCATCATTACCCACCGAATCACAACAGAACAAGTTTCATTTAACTCGTTCATGTAGACAGTAGTGTGTAACGTAGAGAACAAGATTGTAAGCCAAAAATGCTAATTACTCCAATACTTTGCCTTTACTGCGGATACTGAAGTTCAACTTAACTCATCTTCCAATGAATTATATTCACTGAAGCATCATTACTCACCGTACCCAATCAGTACCAGTTTAAGTTGAAGCGAGCAAGTATACAGTAATGTTAACATAGAGAACAACTTTATAAACTAAAAATGCTAATCAGTCCGATACTTTGCCTTCACTGCGGATACTTAAGTTCAACTTAACTCATATGAGAACGAATCATAATTATTGAACCATCATTCCTCACCATACCTGATCATTTGCTTTCTAATTGTTTTATTTCATTTTGATTATTTATTTAACAACACCATTATATGGAATACAATGATATGCATCCCCTGATTGAATATGACTGTTTATAAAAGCATGTTGGAATAAAATGATGCTTATCACATCAATTAATGCTGTGGTTAATGATAACAGAGAATAATCACATATTTTACAATGATATGCAAGACAGTACTAAATGCCAGTTTCTTAACAATTGCATATGGAATACAATTGTATGAAATAGTGCATTGAACGCAATGGTGAACAAGATGATTAGAAATACATGTGTTTGCAAACACAGAACTTTATGCAATGCACTTATTGACAAATGTGTTTGCAACACAGAACTTTATGCAATGCACTTATTGACATGATTTCTAACAATTGTTCATGGAGTACGGTTGTCTTCATCAATGTTTTGAATGCAATGGTTAGCAATAGCATATGGGATATGATGATATGTAACATATTATTTTAAGCCATGGCCCTTATTGGTATGATTTCGAACCAATGTGTATGGAATCCAAAGCGCAATGGTTGTAAATAGTATATGGATTACAGTGATATGCATAACGGTATTAAACCTAATGGCCTATATTGGATATGTGCCACCATAGCGTGTACAATACAATGATGTACCACAGCATCTTGAATACAATGGTTGTCAATAGTGTATGGACAAGTCAACACTAATAGTGTTATCTATTGTTGTATATCTAGAGCACTCAGATACTCCATTGTGTTGTGTCTACCCATTCATTGTTGTCACTTCCTTGTGAAATTATGTCCTAGTATTACTATTTAGCGCAGTAATGGGTTATAATAGATACATATTATACTCATTTCTGCGAAATTATCATGTCATTACATGTCATTTCTTACGAATTGAGAAAGTTGCCTCATATAATTCTGTGTTTCGCGAATTCATGCGAGAAAACCATTTGTACATTGCGCTCTTATGGGAAAATATACCTCATTTTCTCGTACTATACAAGAAAATACTACTGTTGTATGAACTAGTTAGTGTTTGCGCACACTATATGATAATTGATATTGAATATCATGTCTGTTCTGTATTGGAATTCTATAGTGATGACTAGAATTTACCTATAACACTTATATTTTAAATGCATCTCTGATGCTGTGCGTGATGGCTGCAGTCTGCTGCAGTTTGCCACCACAAACGAACTGATGCATCATTCGAACCCAATCACCATGGGGGATTTGATGTCCGCGATCTGCATGGGCAACGTGCGGGGTCGTCGAGTGGAGGTGTCTAATGAACCGGAGCGCGACGTCGTAGGTTTAGTCGGGAGTCCGCAAGGATTGCCATCTCCCCTCGTCGCGCCCCGTTTCATTGAAGCATCACCCTCGGCGGCGCCGCGACCGCCTCCACAGATGATTCCGTCGTCGACGCCGCCGTCGCTGCCTACACGTTCGATGCCGCCCTTATCGAATTGTCCCGTTACTGGGCAGTGAGTTTTGTCGTTGAAGTCACCTCCCAGCCCTCGATTTTTGTTGCCGCCGCCGCCGTCTTCGCCGCCGCCGTCTCCTCTGCCGCTTCCGCTGCATTCACACCCGTCTCTTCTGCGTCCTCCCCCGCCGTTGACTTCGTTATTTCCGTCGCCGACGTTTGCGTTCTCGACTTCGGTTGATCACGTAAAGGAACGGCTATACGTGGCGTCGTCCTCCCCTCCCCATCCCTGTTTTGGCGACAGTGTTTTCACCGTCGACGCTGCCGTGATTATAGGCGTTGCACGGGCCGATGCCGTGTTTTTAGGCGTTGCTTCTGTCGATGCTCGCTGTAGCAGTGCCCCTCATCAATTGTGCCCCATCTTTCTTCAGCGGCGCGGCCTCCTAGAACAGTGCCGCATCTTCATTCTCTTTTTATATGATATACAACAATCAACAATTATACAACAATCAACAATTATACAACAATCAACAATTAACAAAGGGGGCAATGGTTTTGAATACAGTTGATTGGCGAGTCGCTTGTAGCTTGCTGAGGGTCGCCAGGGATGTTGTACGCTCCATTTGTCGATTATCCCCCGGCTGCCATCGAATATTCCTTTCCCTCTAAATGGGGATTGGAGGTTTGCCATGTCTGTGCCGTCGCCGCAGACGTTTCCTTCGTCGACGTCTCCTTCGCCACCTAGGTAGTTAATTCCATCAACGACGAGTAAAATAATGTCACTCTTTACAGACTCACAAACAGCAACAAACAAAGTAAACTCACAATCGTGATGAACTAATGTCTATGCAAAAAATCAATTAATTATTGTAAATGATTTAATGCTCTATTGTTCTAAAACTTGTACTGTACATTCTAAATATTATTCTAAAAAACTATCACCTCCGTTTGAACATGGAGTCGTCTGGTTTATTGTTGTGTTCAATTGAGTTGATTGTTGCATTCCTAAAAACCTAACAGAGTCCGCCAGCAAAGAAGGAACTTAAACAACTTTGTAGTCTTCAACTGGCCGAAAGATGGGGGCTATTTATTGCATCCAGCCCCGAAATATTTCCGGCAATGGGGAAGTCACGATGGGAGAGACCACGGCAATCCAAATCATGTGAGGTTCCCTACGGCAAGGGGGGGAATCATTTGGCGGCGGCAGCAGAGTAGTGACGTCGCGACAAGGGAGAGAGTTTGACGTCATGGGGGAGGGCGAGGGGGGAAAGCACTCCAAGTGGAATTCCTTCCATACCTACGACGCCCTCTCCGCGATTGTCAAACTCGTCGCCTCGACGATGCGTCCCATTTGCCGCAATCATCGCGAAGATCAAAATGCCCATGGTTGAATGAAATGTTTGGGCTAAGTATTTATCAGTATTTATAATGCTAGCCCGTTTTTACACGTGATTCCACATGTGGTGCCCTTTTTAACCATGAAATGTATCTCAATGGCATGAAATAAGGTACTGTAACATTGAACAGCATTACATACATTAACGCACTATGTAAAAGTATCCGTTGGTAAAAAAGGGCGGCCTGGTAAAAAAGGGCGGTAAAAAAGGGCGCTAGTTAAATTTACTAACAAACGGCCCTTTTTTTCCAAAACGGCTATTTTCTATAGGGTTGTTTCTCATGGAATTGTGATATTGTACCAATGCAATATGGAGAGACTTTTCCAGAGTCTGTGATTTGAAGGAGTGTAGGTTACCGCTGAAACACTTGTTGGTTGTTATATGTGATTTGAGACTGTGACGCGAGTCATAGAACAGTGTATGGCCTCTGACCACTTTGCATTTACAGGAGGTGCATATGGGACCAAGAAATGTTTGTTTGATGTGGTGAGAGAAGACTGTGTTATGGATGTTGGACGGCGGCGATTCTGTATCACTAACATGGTCGGATTGAAAGGAATGTGAATCTGAATCATATGATATGTCAGACGCGGTCCGTTTGTTTGTTGTTTTTGTGTTGTTGTTCATCCTGGGTTGTTTGGCTTGGCTGTTAGAGAAGGGAAGGCTTTGATTGGTGGATGAGATTAGATTATTGACGTGATTGTATTCTTAGCAGTATAGATTTGGAGACGGGACGTAAATTGGATGAGGGACGTGATGTGGATGATGGATGTATTGTAATGTAGTTGGTAGGATGGGGCGCTCCATATTGGTGGATGGCCACTATGTCATTATGAAATTGCAATGTAAACAGACGGCCCATTTTTACACTTGATGTTTTATGCAAAGGGGCGGGTGGAAGGTATGTTGGTACTATTGCTACGTGACTACCAACATGTAGAATCATATCAATTAAAGTGTAAAAAAGGGCAAGGTGTAAAAAAGGGCGTGTAAAAAAGGGCGCCATGTTAAAACTACTAGCTTCGCACCCTATTTTCCAGAAACGGCCACTTACTATAGGAATTAGTATGCAGGCTGTATGTAAATTTTGTACCGGGCATAAAAACAAAAAAAATTTCTGGGGGTACCCTTCTAACCCATTTATTGAACAACACCATTATATGGAATTCAATGATATGCATCCCCTGATTGAATATGATTGTTTATAAAAGCATGTTGGAATAAAATGATGCTTATCACATCAATTAATGCTGTGGTTAATGATAACAGAGAATAATCACATATTTTACAATGATATGCAAGACAGTACTAAATGCCAGATTCTTAACAATTGCATATGGAATACAATTGTATGAAATAGTGCATTGAACTCAATGGTGAACAAGATGATTAGAAATACATGTGTTTGCAACACAGAACTTTATGCAATGCACTTATTGACACATGTGTTTGCAACACAGAACTTGTGTTGCCTTGCTTCTTTATTGCGTGATGGAAGCAAACTGTCAAAGGGGGTGTGCATACAACTTGAGTTCCACTCCAGTATCCGCAGTAAGTATGAAGTATGGGTGTGACTGCACATTTTGCTTAAAAATCCTGTTTAGTATGTCAATTACTACTGTGTATTGGCTTGCTTTCATTACAAATGGTCTGGCCTTGCTTCTGTAATGCTCGATGGAAGTAGATGTTAAGTGCGCGCGCATACGTCTGGAGTTCAACTCCAGTATCCGCAGTAAGTATGCAGTATGGGTGTGACTGCACTTTTTGCTTAAAAAAGCTGTTCATTACATTAATTACTACTGTGTACTTGCTTGCTTTTATTTAAAATGGTCTTGTCTTGCTTCTGTAATGCACGATGGAAGCAGCTGTGAATTGCGCGTGCATAAGACTTGAGGTGATATGAATGCACGATGGAAGCAGCTGTGAAGTGCGCGCAAATAAGACTTGATCATCACAATTTTATTACTCACTTTTCTGGCAACAACACCAGATTTACTTAAAAGCAGTCACGTTGGTGAATGTGGTGTCACATCATTCACATACGAATGATGTCTATGCACGTTTCATTCTAATTGTTTGCCATTCTCTAACAGAATGGATTTAACTGTAATTGGAAAAGTAAATACTAATAGTGTTAACTATTGTTGTATATCTAGAGCACTCAGATACTCCATCGTGTTGTGTCTATCCATTCATTGTTGTCACTTCCTTGTGAAATTATGACCTAGTATTACTATTTAGCACAGTAATGGGTTATAATAGATATATATTATACTCATTTCTGCGAAATTATCATGTCATTACATGTCATTTCTTGCGAATTGAGAAAGTTGCTCCACATAATTCTGGATTTCGCGAATTGAAACGAGTACCCCATTTGTACATTCGGCTCTTTCGGGAAAATATACCTCATTTTCTCGTACTATACAAGAAAATAGTACTGTTGTATGAACTAGTTAGTGTTTGCGCACACTATATGATAATTGATTTTGAATATCATGTCTGTTCTGTACTGGAATTCTATAGTGATGACTAGAATTTACCTATAACAGTTATATTTTAAATGCATCTCTGATGCTGTGCGTGATGGCTGCAGTCTGCTGCAGTTTGCCACCACAAACGAACTGACGCATCATTCGAACCCAATCACCATGGGGGATTTGATGTCCGCGATCTGCATGGGCAACGTGCGGGGTCGTCAAGCGGACGTGTCTAATGAACCGGAGCGCGACGTTGTAGGTTTAGTCGGGAGTCCGCAAGGATTGCCGTCTCCCCTCGTGGCGCCCCGTTTCATTGAAGCATCACCCTTGGCGGCGCCGCACCCGCCTCCACAGATGATTCCTTTGTTGTCGCCGCCGCCGCCGCCGTCTCCTCCACGTTCTATGTCACCCTTGTCGAATTTTTGCTTCCTGGGGCAGTTGGTTCTGTTGCCGAAGTCACCTCCCCTCCCTCCATCTTTTGTGCCGCCGCCGTATTCGCCGCCGCCGCCGTCGCTGTCACAGATAATTTCGTCGTGGATTCCGCCGCCGCCGTCTCCTCCGCCTCCTCCACTTTTGATGCCACCCGTAACAAATGGTCCCGTTACGGGGCAGTTCGTGTTGCCGTCGAATTAAACTTCCGTCACTCGATTTTTGTTGCCTCCGCCGCCAACGTCTGCGACGTCGCCGCCGCCTCCGTTGCCTCTTCCCCCGTCTTCTTCTCTCCTCCCCCGTTGCCTTGGCGATCCCTGCCTCCGAAATTAAATATCCCATGGCCGCGTTGTCTTTTATCAACAAATTATCAACGAATTCGTCCTCCCCTCCCCATCCCTGCTTTGGCGAAAGTGTTTTCACCGTCGCCACTGCCGTGTTTATAGGCATTGCACAGGCCGCTGCTGTGTTTATAGGCATTTTTTCTGTCGATGCTGGCGTTAGTAGGACCCGTCATCAATTGTGCTCCACCTTTCTTCAGCAGCGCGGCCTCCAAGAACGGCGCCGCATCTTCATCCTCTTTTTATATGATATACAACAATCAACAAATAACAGAGGGCAATCAACAACTAACAGAGGGGGGCAATTGTTTCTAATACAGTTGATTGGCGAGACCTATGCTGAAGGGTGCCAGGGATATTGTTTAAATGTCCTCCGTTGCCGTCTCCTTCACCACCACCGATGACACTGAACTCACCGCCGCAGTCACTTAAACTGCCGTCGCCGCCTCTGTGGCCTATGCCGGAGACGTCTCTGCCGCCGGTGCAGAATTCCTCACCTGCGTCGCAACTCTTACGCCGAAGTTGTACTCTCCATTTGTCGATTATACCCCTGCCGCCATCGAATATTCCTTTCACTCTCAATGGGGATTGGAGGTTTGCATCCATGCCTGTGCCGTCGCCGCAGCCGTTTCCTTTGTCGACGTCTCCTTCGCCACCTAGGTAGTAAATTTCATCAACTACGAATAAACTAGTGTCACTATTTACACACTCACAAACAGCAACGGACAAAGTAAACCCACAATCATGATGAACTATTGTCTATGCAAAGAATCAATTAATTAATGTAAATAATTTAATGCTCTACCCTCTTCTAAAATTTGAACTGTACGTTCTAAATATTATTGTACAAAATATACGCTCTGTTTGAAAGTGAATTCGTCTGATTTATTGTTGTTATCAATTGAGTTGATTGTTGCATTCCTAAAAACCTAACAGACGCCGCAGGCAAAGAAGGAACTTAAACAACTTTGTATTCTTCAACAGGCGGGAAGATGCGAGCTATTTATTGCATCCAGCCACTAAATATTTCCGGCAATGGGGAGGACGCCATGGGAGAAACCACGGCATTCCAAATCATGTGAGATTCCCTACGGCATGTGGGGGGAATTATTCAGCGGCGGCAGCAGAGTAGTGACCTCACGGCGAGGGAGAGAGTTTGACGTCATGGGGGAGGGCGAGGGAGAGAGTTTGACGTCATGGGGGAGGGCGAGGGGGAAATCACTTCCTTCCCTGTCTACAACGCCCTCTCTTTGATTGTCGAATCAGTGACGATGGGTCCCTCTTGCCGCATTCATTGCTGAGGTCGGAATGCCCATGGTTGAATTAAATATTATAGGCTAAGTATGTATGATGAGGTATGATGCTAGCCCGGTTTTACACGTGATTCTACAATGTGGTGCCCTTTTTTACCATGAAATTAGCTCCATGATGTGAAAACAAGGTACTGTCACATGGAACAGTATGGCATACCTTAACGCAATATGTAAAAGTATCTGTTGGTAAAAAAGGGCAGCCTGGTAAAAAGGGCGGTGAAAAGGGCGCTAGTTAAATTTACTGAAGAAACGGCCCTTTTTCCAAAATGGCTATTTTCTATAGGGAAATTGTCCAAAAATTTCATTTAAGCAGTTGAAACAAACAAATGTGTGTTAAAGATTTCAATCAAAATTCAAGACTTTATCTATTACCAAAGTAAACAAATCTAGCAACTATTTGATAACATTATTCATAGAGTTGTAATAAAAGCAACAACTCCCAAAATATAGGGAGTCCAGAGAAAACTCTCCCTCTCTCTCTAGGAGAGAGAGGGATGTGTTCTCTCTGTCAGCAGAGCCAAGCACTGGTTGTAATCGGGTTGTTTGGGAACAGAGGAACCCATTCTTCAGTTCGTTCCATTAATTGTTGGTTTCCTTAGTTTCACATGTCTGTGGCATGCGCGTCAAAATCTGTCCAAAAGACACGTTTGCAGACATGTCCTGGATGCCTCCTGGACACGTCCTGGACATTGCGTCTTTTCATTTTTAAAATGAGAACACAGGACACCAAAATCTGGACACCAAGGACACGAGAGGACGCAGAATTATTTGGTTGATTAAGGTATTTTTATTGGACTTTTTAGTAAACATTTACTCCTGCTGTACCAGTGTTCATTTATTGTTACTCACAAAACATATAACTCAAAATTGTTTAACATTAATATGTAGCCGTACTTCTACAGATAAGTACTATTTATGTATGCATTGGCAGATGAACAGAACATCATTCTCAGCACCACACCCCAAGCTAGATGCCTTGTACAGCATGTAATTGTGGATGATAAAATAAGCAATCAGTCAATTATTGACTGCAGCCTGCATCACATCATATCTGGGTCAATTATCAACAGCAGTGCGCATCACATCACATCTAGCAGGGAAACATCAAGACTGAATCACATGATGTCCTTATGCTACACATGATGGTATGGGCAAAAAGTTTTTATGGTAGTCTACAAATATTCCCATATCATTATAACCCAAAAAGTAACTCATTAAGATTGAACATTTAAGATTTGATTACTACACTTGCCCCTGTTCTGTTGACCTTGGCATGAATGCTGCTGTTACTTATTGACTTGTCTCTGATGGAGTGGTAGCGTTCTTGATCTTCTTTGGGAATGATTGCTTGACAGGTAGATGTGTTGTTGCCTTTAACTTTGAGAAGACTACTCTTGTTGCATGTAGTGTCAAGAATGTCTTGTTGCACCAACCACACTGCCATCCTTGCTTCCCACCCTTGCATATACCACTTTGGTGACATATTTATCACTCCAGATTCCATCTTCTTTCTTCAGGGTAGACAATGTACTACTGCCTAATTGAGAAACTTCATCACCAGTCAAATCACAATTACTATAAAAGAAAAGTGGCAGAGGTAGGATATGATTTGTAAAATAAATCTAACATCTGAATATAAATAGTAACGACACTCACTTAGTGTTACTAATTGTATTTGATGCTGTACAGCAACTAAAGCACAATAAGCAATTGTCATTATTAACATTTCCTGCCTCAATCTGACCAAGATTGTGGATCGATGCTAAGAAGATAGAATAACCGTGGCTTGCTTTTTCCAATCTCATCCGACCATTGTATCGAGCAAGGTACATGTACCCCCTTTCTGCAATGCATGCACAGGTGCCTTGGTTTACCTGTTTCCAGATAATGCTCCTTGGGGATGTTGAAAAGAGTGCAACAATTTCCTGCAGCACACTCCTTTGTAAATACAGCTCTGTGCACAGAGCATAGCAATGGAATTGAAAAATTTAATTATTAGCGGAAAATAATGAAAGCAAAGGAAGGCTGTGCTTGGGGTCAATGCTTCTACTTGTGATGGAGAAGAGGGCACAGTAGACAGTAGATTGGGATTTAAAATTTAATTGAAAAAATTGAATAAGTAGCTGTCAAAAAAGGTCAAAAGTAAGCAAAGGAGGGGAGATACTTACCTCCCCTTGCGGTCGCTGCTTCTCAGTGGTGGAGAAGAGAGCTGGTGGCGGCGCGCTCGCAGTTGTTTGTGTGGGCAAAGATGTCAACTTGACCATGGATGGGGAATAACAAATTTACTGAAAAATTGAATTAGTAGCTGTCAAAAAAGGTTTGAAAGCAAGAAAAGTAGGGAGATACAAAAAGTTTGAAAGCAAGCAAGGGAGGGAGTAATGCACCTGAGCTTGCGGTCACTGATTCTCCTTGCAGTGGAGAAGAGCGCGCTGGTGGCGACAGCTCGCAGCTGTTTCTGTGGGCAGAGATGTCAACTTGCCCTTGGATGGGGAATAACAATTTAACTGAAAAATTGAATTAGTAGCTGTCAAAAAAGTTTGGAAGCAAGCAAAGGAGGGGAGTAACTCACCTGCACTGGCGGTCGCTTCTTCTTCTTGTGATGGAGAAGAGGGAGCTGGTGGTGGCAGCTCGCAGCTGTTTCTGTGGGCAGAGATGTCAACTTGCCCGTGGATGGGGAAAAACAATTTTGGTGAAAAAAATTGAATTAGTAGCTGTCAAAAAAGTTTGAAAGCAAGCAAAGACGGGGAGTAACTCACCTGCGCTTGCCATCGCTGCTTCTCCTTGTAGTGCAGAAGAGGGCACTGGTGGCAGAGGCTCGCAGCTGTTTCTGTGGGCAGAGATGTCAACTTGCCCTTGGATGGGAAATAACAATTTGATTGAAAAAATTGAATTAGTAGCTGTCAAAAAAGTTCTAAAGCAAGCAAAGGAGGGTAGTAATTCACCTGAGCTTGCTGTCACTGATTCTCTTTGTGATGGAGAAGGGGGTGCTGGTGGCAACAGCTCGCATCTGTTTCTGTGGGCAGAGATGTCAACTTGCCCATTGATGGGGAATAACAATTTAACTGAAAAAATAGAAATAGTAGCTGTCAAAAAAGTTTGAAAGCAAGCAAAGGAGGAGTAACTCACCTGCGCTTGCCATCCCTGCTTCTCCTCGTAGTGCAGAAGAGGGCGCTGGTGGCGGTGGCTTGCATCTGTTTCTGTGGGCAGAGATGTCAACTTGCCCATGGATGGGGAATAACAATTTAATTGATAAAATGGAATTAGTAGCTGTCAAAAAAGTTTGAAAGCAAGCAAAGGAGGGGAGTACCTGCCGGCGCTTGCCATCGCTGCTTCTCTTTGTAGTGCAGAAGAGGGTGCTGGTGGCAGAGGCTCGCAGCTGTTTCTGTGGGCAGAGATGTCAACTTGCCCTTGGATGGGAAATAACAATTGAATTGAAAAAATTGAATTAGTAGCTGTCAAAAAAGTTTTGAAAGCAAGCAAAGGAGGGGAGTAATTCACCTGAGCTTGCAGTCACTGCTTCTCTTTGTGATGGAGAAGATGATGCTGGTGGCAACAGCTCGAATCTGTTTCTGTGGGCAGAGATGTCAACTTGCCCGTGGATGGGGAATATCAATGTAACTGAAAAAATAGAAATAGTAGCTTTCAAAAAAGTTTTAAAGCAAGCAAAGGAGGAAAGTAACTCAACTGCACTGGCGGTTGCTTCTTCTTCTTGTGATGGAGAAGGGGGTGCTGGTGGCGGCGGCTCGCATCTGTCTCTGTGGGCAGAGATGTCAACTTGCTCATGGATGGGAATGACAAAAATTGAAAAAATTGAATTAGTAGCTGTCAAAAAATTGAAAGCAAGCAAAGGAGGGAGTAACTCACCTGCGCTTGCCATCGCTCCTCTCTCGTAGTGCAGAAGAGGGCACTGGTGGCGGCGGCTTGCAGCTGTTTCTGTGGGCAGAGATGTCAACTTGCCCGTGGATGGGGAATAACAATTTAATTGAAAAAATTGAATTAGTAGCTGTCAAAAAGTTTGAAAGCAAGCAAAGGAGGGGAGTAACTCACCTGCGCTTGCCATCGCTGCTTCTCTTTGTAGTGCAGAAGAGGGCGCTGGTGGCAGAGGCTTGCAGCTCTTTCTGTGGGCAGAGATGTCAACTTGCCCTTGGATGGGAACTAACAATTGAATTGAAAAAATTGAATTAGTAGCTGTCAAAAAATTTGAAAGCAAGCAAAGGAGGGAGTAATTCACCTGACTTGCAGTCACTGCTTCTCTTGTGATGGAGAAGATGATGCTGGTGGCAACAGCTCGAATCTGTTTCTGTGGGCAGAGATGTCAACTTGCCCATGGATGGGGAATAACAATTTAACTGAAAAAATGAATTAGTAGCTGTCAAAAGTTTGAAAGCAAGCAAAGGAGGGGAGTAATGCACGTGCGCTTGCCAGCGCTGCTTCTCCTTGTAGTGCAGAAGAGGGCGCTGGTGGCGGTTGCTCGCAGCTGTTTCTGTTGGCAGAGATGTCAACTTGCCCGTGGATGGGGAATTACGATTTAATTGAAAAAAATTGAATAAGTAGCTAAAAAGTTTGAAAGCAAGCAAAGGAGGGGCGTAACTCACCTGTGCTTGCCATCGCTGCTTCTGCTTGTAGTGCAGAAGAGGGCGCTGGTGGCAGAGGCTCGTAGCTGTTTCTGTGGGCAGAGATGTCAACTTGCCCGTGGATGGGAAATAACAATTGAATTGAAAAATTGAATTAGTAGCTGTCAAAAAGTTTGAAAGCAAGCAAAGGAGGGGAGTAATTCACCTGAAATTGTGGTCACTGCTTCTCTTTGTGATGGAGAAGAGGGAGCTGGTGGCGACAGCTCGCAGCTGTTTCTGTGGGCAGAGATGTCAACTTGCCCATGGATGGGGAATAACAATTTAACTGAAAAATTGAATTAGTAGCTGTCAAAAAGTTTGAAAGCAAGCAAAGGAGGGGAGTAACTCACCTGCACTGGCGGTCGCTTCTTCTTCTTGTGGTGGAGAAGCGGGAGCTGGTGGCAGCTCGCAGCTGTTTCTGTGGGCAGAGATGTCAACTTGCTCATGGATGGGAATGATAAAAATTAAAAAAATGAATTAGTATCTGTCAAAAAAATTTGAATGCAAGCAAAGGAGGGGAGTAACTCACCTGCGCTTGCCATCGCCTCTTCTCCTCGTAATGCAGAAGAGGGCGCTGCGGTGGCGGCAGCTCGCAGCTGTTTCTGTGGGCAGAGATGTCAACTTGCCCTTGGATGGGGAATAACAAGTTTATTGAAAAACATTCAATTAGTAGCTGAAAAAGTTTTAAAGCAAGCAAGGGGGAGTAACTCACCTGCGCTTGCCATCGCTGCTTCTCCTTGTAGTGCAGAAGAGGGCGCTGGTGGCAGAGGCTCGCTGCTGTTTCTGTGGGCAGACATGTAAACTTGCCCTTGGATGGGAAATAACAATTTAATTGATAAAATTGAATTAGTAGCTGTCAAAAAGTTTGAATGCAATCAAAGGAGGGGAGTAATTCACCTGAGCTTGCGGTCACTGATTCTCTTTATGATGGAGAAGAGGGCGCTGGTGGCGGGGGCTTGTAGCTGTTTCTGTGGGCAGAGATGTCAACTTGCTCATGGATGAGTTTGACAAAAATTGAAAAATTGAATTAGTAGCTGTCAAAAAAATTTTGAAAGCAAGCAAAGGAAGGGAGTAACTCACCTGCACTTGCCATCGCTGCTTCTCCTCGTAGTGCAGAAGAGGGTGCTGTTGGCGGTGGGTTGTAGCTGTTTCTGTGGGCAGAGATGTCAACTTGCCCGTGGATGGGAAATAACAATTTAATTGATAAAATTGAATTAGTAGCTGTCAAAAAAGGTTGAATGCAATCAAAGGAGGGGAGTAATTCACCTGAGCTTGTGGTCACTGATTCTCTTTGTGATGGAGAAGAGGGCGCTGGTGGCGGGGGCTTGTAGCTGTTTCTGTGGGCAGAGATGTCAACTTGCTCATTGATGAGCTTGACAAAATTGAAAAAATTGAATTAGTAGCTGTCAAAATTTTCTTGAATGCAAGCAAAGGAAGGGAGTAACTCACCTGCGCTTGCCATTGCTGCTTCTCCTCGTAGTACAGAAGAGGGCGCTGTTGGCGGTGGCTTGTAGCTGTTTCTGTGGGCAGAGATGTCAACTTGCCCGTGGATGGGGAATAACAATTTAATTGAAAAAATTGAATTAGTAGCTGAAAAATTTGAAAGCAAGCAAATGAGGGGAGTAACTCACCTGCGCTTGCCATCGCTGCTTCTCCTTTTAGTGCAGAAGAGGGCGCTGGTGGCAGAGGCTCGCAGTTGTTTCTGTGGGCAGAGATGTCAACTTGCCCGAGGATGGGAAATAACAATTAATTGAAAAAATTGAATTAGTAGCTGTCAAAAAAATTCGAAAGCAAGCAAAGGAGGGGAGTAATTCACCTGTGCTTGCAGTCACTGCTTCTCTTTGTGATGGAGAAGAGGGCGCTGGTGGCGGTGGCCGCAGCTGTTTCTGTGGGCAGAGATGTCAACTTGCCCATGGATGGGGAATATCAATGTAACTGAAAAAATTGAATTATTAGCTGAAAATATACTTTTGAAAGCAAGCAAAGGAGGGGAGATACTCACCTGCACTGGCGGTCGCTTCTTCTTCTTGTGATGGAGAAAAGGGAGCTGATGGTGGCGGCTCTCAGCTGTTTCTGTGGGCAGAGAAGTCAACTTGCTCATGGAATGGGAATAACAATTTAATTGAAAAAATTGAATTAGTATCTGTCAAAAAAAGTTTGAATGCAAGCAAACGAGTGGAGTAACTCACCTGCGCTTGCGGTTGCTGCTTCTCCTTGTGATGGAGAAGAGGGCGCTGATGGCGGCTCGCAGCTGTTTCTGTGGGCAGAGATGTCAACTTGCCCGTGGATGGGAAATAACAATTTAAATGAAAAATTGAATAAGTAGCTGTCAAAATTTTTTTGAATGCAAGCAAAGGAAGGGAGTAGCACTCCTGCGCTTGCCATCGCTGCTTCTCCTTGTTATGGAGAAGAGGGTGCTGATTGCGGAGGCTCGCAACTGTTTCTGTGGGCAGAGATGTAAACTTGCCCTCAGATGGGAAATAACAATTAAATTGAAAAAATTGAATTACATGCTGTCAAAAAAGTTTGAATGCAAGCAAAGGAGGAGAGTAACTCACCTGAGCTTGCGGTCACTGCTTCTCCTTGTGATGGAGAAGAGGGCTGGTGGCGGCTGCTTGCAGTTGTTTCTGTGGGCAGAGATGTCAACTTGCCCATGGATGGGGAATAACAATTTATTGAAAAATTGAATTAGTAGCTGTCAAAAAAAAATTGAAAGCAAGCAAAGGAGGGGAGTAACTCACCTGCACTGGCGGTCGCTTCTTCTTCTTGTGATGGAGAAGAGGGTGCTGGTGGCAGCAGGTCGCATCTGTTTCTGTGGGCAGAGATGTCATCTTGCCCATGGATGGGAATAACAATTCAACTAAAAAATTGAATTAGTAGCTCTCAAAAAGTTTGAAAGCAAGCAAAGGAGGGGAGTAATGCACGCGGCGCTTGCAGTTGCTGCTTCTCCTTGCAGTGCTAAGTGGGCGCTGGTGGCGGCAGCTCGCAGCTGTTTCTGTGGGCAGAGATGTCAACTTGCCCATGGATGGGGAATAACAATTTAACTGAAAAAATTAAATTTTTAGCTGTCAAGAAAGTTTGAAAGCAAGAAAATGAGTGGAGTAATTCACCTGTGCTGGCGGTTGCTTCTTATCTTTTGATGGAGAAGAGGCTGGTGGCGGTGGCTTGCAACTGTTTCTGTGGTCGAGGTTTCCAATAGCCCGTGGATTGGGAATAACAATTTAAATGAAAAAATGAATTAGTAGCTGTCAAAAAAGTTCAAAAGCAAGCTAAGGGGGGAGATACTGACCTGTGCTTGTGGTCGCTGCTTCTCCTTGTGGTGGAGAAGAGGGTGCTGGTAGCGGTCGCTCGCAAATGTTTCTGTGGTCGGAGGTTTCCAATAGCCTGTGGATGGGGAAATCAATTTAATTGAAAAATATATTTTTAGCTTGCAAAAAAGGTTGAAAGCAAGCAAAGGGGGGGGAGTAACTCACCTGCGCTGGCGGTTGCTGCTTCTCCTTGTTATGGAGGAGAGGGTGTTGGCAGTGGCGGCTCAGTATTGCGTCAGTGGACCAAGAACATGGTCTTCACGTTGGCGCGGCAATTTATCCCATTGTGGTATGCCACAGGATAAGGATTATCACGTTGGGTGAATGTGAGGTGTAGGAGCGTGCTGTCAGAATTGTTTGTATAGGGTTTCTCGTGACTCCAAACCCATGACACGGACCCGACA